>CM053790.1:112564134-112661634 GCA_028749045.1 Cupressus sempervirens
AGTGAATGCTACAGCCTTATTAACAATCATTTCCTGGCTTCTCAAAATGTAAAAGTGAACATTGTGTCATTATTCCAAACAACTATTTGCCAGTGTGAGTCAATTTTTGACTGGAGGTAACTCTAGAAGGAAATCCCATCGGCTAATTAGAATACTTTTTAATCTCTTTATAAGTAGGACATACTTTCAAGGGAAACCCAATGAGGACTAGTATTCAATTCACTCTCATAAGAGAAGTGTTTTTGTGAAACAATTTATCATGAAATATAGATCAATGAGTTTGGATAACAGTATCACAATTTTTTGTTATGGAAAATATATAAGTTTTTTAACTTCAACTATGTGAGCTTTTTATTTATTTAAGTTTATTTATATCAATAAAATTTATATTATTACAACACTTGTGAATTTACCTTTTGATCACATCTTATGTCATTGAATAAATGATTAAATATTTTTAATGGCATCTACAAGGTCACTCGTACGGGACCCACAAAGAGCTAGCAAAGTAGATAAGTATGAAAACTTGCAAGGAAAGGTTTGTCAACAAGTTTTGTTATCTTTTCTTCTTTGAACATATTACTCAATGTGCTCATATCTAGCATTGATGCTATGTAAGGCAGGAGAATCCCCAAAGGAGATGTCTTAGCCACCAAAAAATAACCACACAATGGAATATAACTGATAACACAGAGATTTAGATCTAAAATAATGTCAATTCTCCTAATAGAATACTCATATTTACATCCAACATGTTTGACTATAAGGCCTTTCAGGTTACAACCAAGTACATAAATAATTATAGTAATAATTATGCAAGACCTCACAAGATCCAAATTCTAGCTATCCCAAATCCACACTGTAGTAGAAAAACCCAAGAAGAATCTAAACTCATAATCACAAGCCATCAAGCAACCTTCTTGTTTCCCAAGCCCACACTTAGCTACTAGCTCTGCTTAAACTTTGCTCCTCTCAACTACTCCATGTTGAACTCAATCCCCTAAATTTTCAAGACTAGAAAAGACCCAACTACTTATACTAAACCAAGCCACAAGTCGACATAGCAACCCTTACATTAAATTAATACCCACATTAAATACACCCTTAAACCACAGGTTGGCTTGGCAACAAACACTAAATACATGAAATAAATAAATACTTGGACAAGCCCCAAGTTACAATGCATAACTAACTTATGTCACAACATAATAGTATGCTCCCTTAGGTATAGGTCCATGTGCCATCCATCGATCCAAATTGAAGAGTGCACACATCAACTCCTTCAAATTGAAGCTCGCAAATACAATCTCCAAAGTCTGCCAGTAAATCAAGAACACGTGACTAGCAGTAACCAAAATGGCTCTAGCTCCAAGATGATAACTCTAATCTTCATGTGCACATTGGACAAGGTCCACTAATATGTCTCAAACATATCCCCAACCGTACAAACCATAGATCCAAAGAATCTGAGGTCGATGCTCATGCATCAAGCATTCAGTGTAGTTGGTCCAAATATCCTTATAGATCAACCACTCAATGATATAATTCCATTGTGTCTCTGCCACTTATTGAATGCAATAACATCTTCTATCCATCCACCATTTAGATTAAACACATTGTCCTACAAAAAATATTAACAAGAGAAGGAGTGCATCATGTTTCATGAATGACATACTTGTTAATGATGGTAGTTAATTACATTTAGACACAATCAATCTTTACAAAGTATGTTATGATATTATGAGCATAGATTTGTCAAGCCATTAACACTGACATCCAAGAACCATAAATTTCGACAGCAGTACAAAATAATATCAAAGCATGTTTAATGTTTCAACTTCTTGAAAGTATTAGGAAATATAGTTTTTATCTAAGACTATATTAAATTTTATTTGTCCATTTTAATATTTGGATCTCATTGATGTAAAAAATGTCATTCGAGTAGGTAAGAGCCTACAACACAATGGTAACTTGTGAGCCTTTTATATGGAAGGTCTTGGGTTTGAATCTACTAGAACTTAACTCACAATAATAATTAATTACAACAAAAATTTATACACTCAATCTAGGCTTCAACCCATTATCAATTTAAAAAAATCATTCAAGTAGACAGTGTTATTCTAAAGTCAAATTGCAATTACTTATGTCACTCTACTCATTAATAGAGAAAAAAAAAATCAGGGAATTGAATATGCTAAATAGGCAATAGTTAGGTATTTTTTATTGCAATTGTCTAACCATTTTATAAAATATCTTGTGTTGTACTCAATAGTGTTTATACCATTCATATCATTAGTTGAGTTCACAAACAACCTTTTTTTTTTTTTTTGTGTGTTAGATATAAAGAGTGTTAGTGTAAATAATTAATTATTATTACACTTTACTTAAGTTTACTTGGTTAATGCATTATTTTATTATTAATTAGGTTAGACACCTAGGAGTATGCATACTCATATGAGTTGTCTTGTTGACAACACAAGAGTTAACAACTCTAATCTAGCACATGGTGTCTACAGCATAGGAGTTTTCATATTTATATGAGTTGTCATGTAGAAAACATAGTTGTTCGCACTCTAATTAAGCATATGGTTTCTACAACATCTTTTTAAGTGGCACACCTATGTAAGCTTATCCTCTCATCATCATAGTAACTTTTGTGCTCAATGGAGGATAATCCACTCTTGGTGGACATGTGCTTAGTTGTGAATCTTATCACTTTGCTCACTCCTAGTCATTCTAGAGGTCTTTATATACAGGTAGTCCTAGTGTGTATACACATCAATTCATTTTCATATTATTATTCTGATCATACTTTATTGGTCCATATTTGTGCTAGTGCTTGAGCTTCTTGATCTTGGGTGATTTTTCCCTAAGGAAAATTCTTACATGGTATCAGAGCTGAGGGAGCTTCTATTCACATAGCCATTGGAGACCATTTTTGCTTCATCTCTTGGAGGACCATGATTCAAATTTGGAGCATCTACAGATATTGGGAGTGTCTAGAGCCAAAGCAGACTTCACCATTATGTCTGGAGGATCGATTCAAAAAATTTTGACTATAAATTTGCCTACCCTAGGCCAAAGTCAAATTTGAGGCAAATTTTTTTTGCAAACCGGAACCCAAAAGCCCAATTTGTGAAAATTAGAATGATCTCTTTAGATCTGTGCAATTAATTTTTTAAATCTAAATATTTTTACATCTCTACATTTTTTCTTTTTAGATTTGCATTTTATTTTTGAAATTCTATGAAAATTTGGCCTTTTAGGCCAGTAGGAGAGATTTTTTGTAGAACAAGATTGGAGCTTGCTGGTGCAAGTCAAATATTGGCATCATATTCAAAAAGTCACAAAAACCCCAAATCAACTTTTGTTTCATCAAAACTGGACATTTGAGGTGAAATCTAGAGTCAATTGATTTTTGGAGGTGCGACGGTGGCGATTCAAGAAAAATAATTGCAAAGGTGATATTCAAACAATGATATCTCCCTCATACAAACTCCTTTTTCTAAGCAATTTTTTTTGTTTTGGAGTAGAATTTCATGATCTACACATTGGTATAGGATGTTTGAGATCTCTATTCCTAAATTTTTCTACAAAATGCAAATCCTAATATTTGCAACTTCAAAGGCTTAGTTTAGGCTCATTTGGACACATTTTCAGGTTCTATTTTTTTTAAGTGAATAATTTTTCGTCTACTTTCTAGATCTGCAATCAAATTATAGGCTTGCGTGGAAAAAAATACCACTTTCAAAATTAGGTCATTTTTTGCATTGTATTGCTTTGATAAAACTTCAAAATTGTTGTACATCTAAGGTACATTGCTATATACTATATTTGAACTCCAAAAGGAGGTTGTAAACAGCAAAATCACAAACCCACTTTTGTCCATTTTGACAAGTGGCCTATTGTAAATGCACTACATATAAAGTGCGAAAAGTATCATTTTTGGGGGGGTTCTTTGATTGAGTGAATAGGGGGGTGTGTCTTGTGTTCTTGTGTCTCTCTTTCTCTCTTGTGCTCTTTTAATTCTTTGCATCATGGGTTCACCTAAAAATCCACTTTTAACTTCACACAATTATATTACATGGAAAGATATTGTATGGAGTAGACTAATGGAAAAAGGTTTAAATATATATGTTGTGTTGGTTTAAAGAATAATTTTGATAGCTGAGTGTCAAATACACTTAACCATTTTTCACTATACATGCCGAGAAATCCAGTTTTATCAAGTGCCGAGTGATATCAAGTGCCGAGTGATATCAAGTGTCGAGTAATATCAAGTGCCGAGTGATATATGGTGCCGAGTGATGCAGTTTTGTTTAGGTGCCGAGCTATCCAAGAAACAACATGTGCCGAGCATCAGTAATGCTTCATGAGCCAAGTAACTCAGAATATCAGCATAAGAGTTTGTAATTGCACAAACTATGATGTAAACCATTTTTGTAGTCGACACAAGGAAAATCTTGAAAGATCTAGAGATAAGAACAAATCTTTCGCATTTCCTATGCAATCTGCATGTAGCCAATTGGAAAATTGGAAAGGCATGCAACCAATCAGCAAAAGGCAAGTATTGAGTAGGAAATTGAGATTCAATGTGGATCGTAGATCCATATCTAACCCTAAGTCTTCGAAGTCTTTTTAAGGAAGACAAAAGTCTCACTTTAAAGATGATGGATGAAAGAGGGAGAGAAAAGTGTTAAGAGGAAAACATAGTGGAATTCAGTGAAAGGAGACATAGAGGGTAAGAGCAAGAATTTGATATTCAGTTGATCAGAACAAAGAAAAGGAGATGAACATAAATCAGATCTTAAAGGATAAAAATCAGAGAGAGAGCCAGAACAAGTACCTGCATTCAGCAATCAAGGATTGCAAACTATCAGGTTTATAATACCTAATACTCTCTTACCATTGTATTATAAAGGAAACCCTATGTAGATAGGTTGGCTTAACAGCTATTTGTAGATCCTTATCAAAAGGTGATTAAATCCTTTAACAGGGTGACACTTCATGTAAAGTGTTTGTAAATCCTTTAACAGGGTGACACTTCATGTAAAGTGTTTGTAAATCCTTTAGCCAAGTCACTATTGACACAGTGTAAAGCCTTTAACAGGGCAGACCATCAGAAGTGGTTGAACAATATTGCTGCAGTAATTTTGTGGGTATCATCCCCACCCCAGTTTTACCTTCTTATTTTTGGAGGGTTTCTAGGTCACCAAATTCTAGTGTTATGTGTTGTTGATGCATGTATTAGTTTCATGTTTATTTGATGTGTTTACATGCATGCAATTTACTTTTAGTTAAAAGTTTTATGTGATAAAGTGTGATACTTCTGATTCACCCCCCCTCTCATAAGTATTCTTTCCATATTTGAATATTCCAACAATTGGTATTAGAGTTGTTGGTTCTCACAAGAAGAAGTCTAACAACTTGAAGAAAAAGATCTAAAGATGGAACTCTTCAAACTTGGGAAGATTATTGACAATCAAGTGATTGACGTGCAACTGGCTCTACACAAAGTAGAGGAAGCAAGGGAGGAACTAAGAAAATCCTTAAAAAAAAGAAAGAATTTAGCCATAGCTAAAAATGAGATAAACTACAAGGAGATTGATACCACAAATATATTTGCCAATATAGACACTAAAGAATTTGATGCAGTAATAGCAAAACTGATGGAGAAAAACAAAGATCAAGCAAATGAGATAAGATCTCTCAAGATGGAATATGAATCACAAGCCATAATGTTATGTGAAATCACTGAACAAAAGAAAAGAGCAGTTGAAGACAAAGTCATGATGGAAGATGACAAAAGAAATCTTACAAACAGAATGGAAGAAAAGAGTACTAAATCAACAAGGATCTCAAACATGTAGATGGATACACTCGCCCAAATGATGAACCTTCATCATGAAATAAATGTGAAAGACATTGAGATCTCAACACTGAAGATGCAGAATGAACAATTGCAGAATGACTTGAGAAGAGAAAAGGAAATTTTAGAAAGCTTCAACAAACCTAATGAAGCCATCAAGTATTTTGAGCAATTGTTGAAATCCCCAAGATTAACCCATGATACATCAGGACTTGGATACAATAGCACTGAAGTTGGAGAATCATCAAAAAGTGTTGAACAAAGAAGCGACAAAGGTAAGGATTCAAAACCCACTTGTCATTACTGTAATAAGAAGGGGCATACTGCTAATGTTTGCAGGAGTAGGAGAATCAATCAACCAAACACACATAAAAGCAAGAGTTACTGTCACAAGTGCAAAATGCAAGGACATATGACACAAGATTGTAGATCCAATGTCACAAGGACACAAAGATTTGATGGACATTGTCATAATTGCAAGAAGTATGGACATAGGGCATTTGAATGCAGATCAAAGCCTGTGTGGACATCAAATCAGCTAGAAAAAACAAAAGGAAATGAAAGTCATTATCATTGGGATTACAACACCAGGTACAGTTGTCACTATTGTCAGGAATATGGACATACACCCCAGAATTGCATAAGAACACATTTCAGGGGGAACTATAAAAGATGGTTGAATCAAACCACATGTTTCAGTTGCTTGAAAACTGGTCATATCGGCAGGAATTGCCCAACAAGGTCAAAGGCACCAAGTTTTGAGTTCAACAATGGAAAGGCAAAGATAGATGTTGAACACATCAGGAGTGAGATGAATAAGACATGGAAGAAGAAAGATGAGTGCAGCACATCAAGTGCAAAGATCACTTCACCTAATGGGTCAAGTGATCACACTTCATCTAATGGGTCAAGTGATCACACTTCATCTAATTAAGCAAGAATGGGTGTGTGGGACTGATATACTAAGTTATATCATACATCAGTCCCAAGACATAGAAGAACTGCAAAGAAGAAATCAGCATAAGCAAAGATGCTAAGTCAAAATTGAGAATTTTGCAAAATCTGCCAAAGTTGTCTTCAGGTGCCGAGTTACTAACAGCGACTGAGTTAATAGTTGATGCCGAGCTGTGAAATATCAATGGGAGCCGAGGGAAGTGAAACAAAATGGGTGCCGAGTCATGTTGAAATCCTTCAGGTGCCGAGTAGACAGTTGTCCGCACACTAAGCATTAATTGCTCTATTTAAAAGGGTACATAGGTCAATTTTCAATCATTTCTCACCATTCAAATGCGAAGCAAAGACGAAAAGAGCGCAGAAGATCAAGGGCAGCTTAAAAGCCATTTGCAAGGATTTCCACAGTGATCCAACACGAGTTTCATCGATTTGAGGTATTTTACTTGTTTGCCAAGCGACGCAGTGTTTATAAACTTGTTTAAACTATAAACCCTAGTCTGGCAAACAATGGCATCTGGGTCTAGAACCACTAAGGGCAAAGAGAGATATGAAATACAACTGGTTAGTAATGAAGTTAAGCAACCAGAGTTCAAGCCCATTCCAAAAGTTGCATACAAGAATGATCCTGCAAGTGCATTATCCGTTATTTCTAATAAAGTTGTCATGGTCCAAGATGTTTTTAGATGTTACAACTGCAAAATTGGAGCCGTAGGAGATCTAAAAATTTATAATGCATATGACAAGCTATGTGAGAACAAAATGCTAAAAGATAAGTTCTCAATAATTGAGAGAAAGGGATTGACCAAAACCCTAGAGTTTTCAATTATTTTCAAATTTGAATGGGTACGCATAGTCTTGAGTAGAATACATGATGGAGCCTTTTGGTTAGAAACACGGCCAGTGAAATTTACCAAGAAAACTATTCATAGGGTTATTGGTATTCCAACCTTAGATCGGCCAAAGACCCTGCGTAGTGACAAAAAGGAAGTAATAGAGAGAAATATCGGTGCTAAATGGAACAATAGGGGAATGCCTATTGATACAATCACAGAACCCCTACTAGATTTTGCTGTGAGAATCATTTCACACAAATTCTATTAGTCAAGCATGTTAAACAGTGTGCCTTGTATAGCAGTTGATGTTGCATAAAAAATTGTTAAAAAGTATCATACCTATGATCTAGCAGAGCTCATGTTTCAACAGATCAATGAGAATCTGGGAGCTATAAGGAAGAGCAAGGGAGCTCACTACAAATTTGGATCAGTTTTGGTGTGCATGTTTTTCTATCTGATGAAAGAATTCCCTTCTGTAGGTAAGGTGAAATGGAATCCAGATAAAACAATTGTTGAACAGATCAATGGATATATTGAACAGATGGGTGATAATTTTGATGCCCAAATGACTAGCTACTTTGAGGACTTCAAAAATTCCATGAAACAAAGAATGAGGATTCCAGTCTCATTGACTGAGAAATATGAAAAAGACATTTGTTTTCTTGTAGATATTGATTATACTTATATACAGGCAGTCATACCTAGAGTGAGATGGCTTAAGCCACTAGGTTATGAACTCAATATTGATCAAGCCTCTACAGTAATAACAACTCTCCTTGCAAAAGAAGTTGACAAGAATGCAAAAGCCTTTGGAACTTATGATGTTGTAAAATCAAGGGTGGTAACAGATTTAAAAACTGCCTCAGTAGTAAAGAAGAAAGAAAAATTGGTAAGGAAAATCAAGAGAAAATTTGGTGTTGGAGGAGAAGGAACAGCAGAAGAGGAAGAAGAAGACATTGAAGATGAGGGAGATGAACCTCAAGGTCTGACTCAAGGGTTAGGAGAAGATAAAGAGGAAAGTGCTAAGGAAGAAGAAGCCGAGGAAGCACAAGTTAGAACCAAGGTCACAAAAAGAAAGGCCACAACTCCTCCTGCTCCTCAACCCAAGGCAAAGAAAGTAGCTGCTCCTACACCAAAGATACCTACTACAAGGGTTGCAGCACAAAAAGCCCAAGAGGAGGCAAAAGAGAAGAAGAAAGCTTCAAAGAAGACTATTGCCGAGCCAAAAAAGAAAAGAAAATTTGTTTCCCAGCCTCAAACAGATGAAGAGAAGACTGAATCAGAGGACAATAGCCAATTTCAAGTGCTAAGTCACAAGCCTCAGACTGCCATTGATAAATTATGCTAAAAAATTAAGAATGATGATTTGAAAGGTTTAAAGAACCTAAATTTTTCTAAGCTCACCAAGGAGGAACAAAATAAATTAGAGGAATTAGTGTATGCTATGATGGCTGATTATAAGCACACACCTCTAGAGTTAGATGAATCAATGCCTAAGGAATTGTACAAAATTGTAGAGGATAAATGTCATTTTTGTTTGCAAATGGAAAGGGAGATAAGGGAATCAACATTAGCCAGGTTATTTCCTGATTTGACTAAGGATCAAATAACAAATGCAGTTAAGAGGTATAACAATAGATTCGCTCCCAAATATAGAGCTTTTAGCATTTTGCAGAACAAAATTGAGGATGTAGTTACAAAGTCCACAAGATTGTGGAGGATAATTTACAAGAAAACAGAAGATGTTTACAATGAAGAATATAAGGTAGAGGCAAGTGCCAGGAAAAAGAAGAAGGTTGAAGAAGAAAAAGAAAAGGAACAAATGGAGAAGAAGGTTGAAGAAGAAAAAGAAAAGGAACAAGTGGAGAAGAAGGTTGAAGAACAAAAGGAAGATGAAGAGGCACATACAGAGGAGAAAGAGGAAGAGAAAGATACAACTGAGCAACAAGATCAAAGTGTGCAAGACACACAACTATCACCTCCTAGTCCTCCTCATGCCATCATCACACCTGCAGAGATTGTCAAAATCAAGGATGTTACAGACACTTCTAGTCCAAACATCAATCCATTAATTGCAAAGGATTTAGCAAAAATCCTTGACCAATCAACACTGGTATTGAAACTGTGTTCAAGTCCTATATTGGTCAATGTTGATGAATTGGAGAATCCAGTAGCTAAAACAAAGGCAGTCAAGGTGAAAACACAAGAACCACCTTCAACCATACAACCTACTGGTATTCTATTCCTTCCTCCACCACCTCAACCAAGTGTAGTCACTGATACACTTTAGATGTCGAGTACAGCAGCAGGGGAAGTCAAAGAAACATCTGAACAACTAGTAAGTTCAACCCCACCTATTGATCACCAAAAGGATAAACAAGTTGAAGAAAAAGATGATACAAGTAAGGAGGAGTTTGTAATACAAACATTGGTTGCATTACCCAAATCTGGTACTCCAACACAGACTCTTCAGCAACCAAGCACTGATAGGTTACCATTACAAATCAGGACACCAGGCTCGAGCTCATCAAGGGTAGTCAGGAAACTTCACTATGGAGTTCCTGAGCTTGATGAAGAAATAAAGATTCCACATTATGAATCCAACACTCTCACTGAAGAGGAGATCAATGAAATTCAGAGTGCATTGGATAGAAGAAGGAGACAAGCACTAAGAAAAGAACACAAGCACAAACATACCATGAATGAAATCAAAGACATATTCATAGGAGCTTTCAGCTTAAAGTCTCTAGATGAGTCAAGGCCAATCATAGAGCAACTATTTGATATAGTTGACCAGGTGACTAGTGAAGACTAGGATACAAACACTAAATTACTGGAATGGTTAGAGAGAAAGTTCCAAGGTAAGGTAAATAAGAAAATATCTGGTGATATAGCACTATCACAAGTGGAGCTGGCTAAGAAAATTGAAACAGTCAAAATTGTACTTGGAAATGTATTTTCCCTGTACAACAAGTTGTGTGACTTTTCCACACTCACATAGCACACTAGCCAGAAAATACTGATCTTGGAGAGAAATCTGAAGATTTCTAGCATGCAACTCCCCACAAATCCAGCTTAGAGTGAGAAGCATTTTGCCCAATCGCTTCACACACAAAGAGAGTTAGTTGTCTTAATAGCAAAGGAGGCAACCACCAAAGCCAAATTGATGCAAATTCAATCCTCAATGACTCCTCATTTGGAAGTACTTCATAAGGAGCAGATGAATGTAGAAACAGTCCTCAAGAAAGACCCCAATATTTCTACATTTGATGAACTTGTACACCTAGCAGCAGAGATTGCCATCCAGTATAAGTCATTGGATATTGCACTAGCAAATTGGGATGCAACTCTGAAGGTACTCCTTGAAGTAAGCAGTACATTTTTGGCCAAGTATGGCATTTCCCTATCGAACCCTTGACATAAGTGTCAAAAAGGGGGAGATTAAGTATGGAGGAGTTAAGTAAAGATTAAGTATGGAGGAGATACAGAATGAAGTAGGAGATACAGAATGAAATGATAAGTATGATGAAAGGGGGAGAATTTTGAAAAAATTTGATATAACATATTCGTCAGAATGTAGAAACAGGACAGAAGTCACTGAGTGCACAAAGCATAATCAACTCATAGGGAGTCATAAGTTATATTGCTATTTGTTCTTAAAAAAAAAAATTAAGCAAATAAGAGGATGCATGAAATAATGTCAAGATCACAGGATCTTAGTTAAATGTTTTTGCCACTCATGTCAAAGGGGGAAATTTTTGGTTTAAAGAATAAATTTGACAGCTGAGTGTCAAATACACTTAACCATTTTTCACTATAGATGCCGAGCAATCCAGTTTTATCAAGTGTCGAGTGATATCAAGTGCCAAGTGATATCAAGTGCTGAGTAATATCAAGTGCTGAGTGATATCAGGTGCCAAGTGATACAGTTTTGTTTAGGTGCCGAGCTATCCAGGAAACAACATGTGCCGAGCATCAGTAATGCTTCATGAGCCGAGTAACTCAGAATATCAGCATAAGAGTTTGTAATTGCACAAACTATGATGTAAACCATTTTTGTAGCCGACACAAGGAAAATTCTTGAAAGATCTAGAGATAAGAACAAATCTTTCGCATTTCCTATGCAATCTGCATGCAGCCAATTGGAAAATTGGAAAGGCATGCAACCAATCAGCAAAAGGCAAGTATTGAGCAAGAAATTGAGATTCAATGTGGATCGTAGATCCATATCTAACCCTAAGTCTTCAAAGTCTTTTTAAGGAAGACAAAAGTCTCACTTTAAAGATGATGGATGAAAGAGGGAGAGAAAAGTGTTAAGAGGAAAACATAGTGGAATTCAGTGAAAGGAGACATAAAGGGTAAGAGCAGGAATTCGATATTCAGTTGATCAGAACAAAGCAAAGGAGATGAACAGAAATCAAATCTCAAAGGATAAAAATCAGAGAGAGAGCCAGAACAAGTGCCTGCGTTCAGCAATCAAGGATTGCAAACTATCAGGTTTATAATACCTAATACTCTCTTACCATTGTATTAGAAAGGAAACCCTATGTAGATAGGTTGGCTTAACAGCTATTTGTAGATCCTTATCAAAAGATGATTAAATCCTTTAACAGGGTGACACTTCATGTAAAGTGTTTGTAAATCCTTTAGCCAAGTCACTATTGACACAGTGTAAAGCCTTTAATAGGGCAGACCATCAGAAGTGGTTGAACAATATTGCTGCAGTAATTTTGTGGGTATCATCCCCACCCCAATTTTACCTTCTTATTTTTGGAGGGTTTCTGGGTCACCAAATTCTAGTGTTATGTGTTGTTGATGCATGTATTAGTTTCATGTTTATTTGATGTGTTTACATGCATGCAATTTACTTTTAGTTAAAAGTTTTATGTGATAAAGTGTGATACTTCTGATTCACCCCACCCCCCCCTCTCTCATAAGTATTCTTTCCATATTTGAATATTCCAACAATGTTGATGGTACAATTGTAAAACCCACTGATGTTGATGCACAAGTTGATTGGCAAGTTAAAGACAATCAAGCTTTAGGAATTATTAGGAGTTGTGTTCATAGACATCTCTTCTTCCACATTTCTAGCTTTAAGGATGCCAAGGGTGCTTGGGAGAAACTTGAAGGTTTTTATGGTAAGGTGGATGAGGAAAAGGGATTCCAAATTGAGGATGATCTACTTCTATTGAATCCTAAGAATTTTGACACAATTCAAGACTATGTCAACAAAGCCAATGAATTGAGAGCACTACTTAAGGATTGTGGTAATCCCATAAAGGATGATAGATTAATTCATCACATCTTGAAGAAGCTACCTTTAGATTATGCATCCTTTGTTTTGAGTTACAACACTCATAGGTTGACCATGGGTAGTGCCTTCACTAAGCCTTCATTTGATGCATTTGAAGAAAAGTTGATGTTGGAACAATCCAAGTTGATAGACATGGGAATTTGCAAGTCATCCAAGTCTACAACATTGGTGGCTAATAATGAGAACCAATCAATCAAGCCCTAAAAAGTTTTACCAACAGCAAGAAAAAGTAGTGGAACCAAAAATCACAATCAGAGACATAATAATCTTCCTCCTCACAACAAGGCAATTCTCCATCGAACAAGAAGGGAAACAACAACAACAAGGATAAAATATTTTGTGCATATTGCAAGAAACCAAATCATGATGAGCATCATTGGAAGACTAAGAGAATAGATGAGTTGGAAAACTTACTTAGGAAGAACAAAATCGATGTGCAAAATGCTTCCGAGGATTCAAATCCATCCACTTCACAGGGAAAAGGGCAAACATTTATGACAAGTTCAAGTTCTTCAAGGGAATGGATTCTTGACTCGAGTGCCTCACATCACATGGGTTCTTCAAAAGGACACTTTGCTTCATTGAAGCAGTCTAAGGTACCTCACATCTTTGTAGGGAATGATACGAAAGTGGAAGTTAAAGGGAAAGGACAATTTGAGATGGAAAATGGAGAGTTTAAAGATGTTCTCTATGTTCCTAATCTTAGCACTAATCTCCTTTCAATTTACCAAATCACTCACTATGGAGGTGGCAATAAAGTTGAGTTCCTTCCTGATTCAGTAATGGTGCAAAATCTTAAAGATGATTCCTTGGTTGTATTGGGTAATGTCAATCATGACACAAGGCTTTATTCTCTTTCCCACTTTGTGCCTAAGTCTCCTTCACATGCCTTGTTGACACATTCATAATCACAAAGTAAATTATGGCATGAGTGGTATGGACATCTTGCCTTCCACTATCTTCATCAACTTAGCTCAAAAAATACGGTCAAAGGTCTACCTACATTCAACTTTTCTATAGATGAATGTTCAACTTGTTCAATGGATATGCATCTAGAAGAAAAGTATGACAAAGGGAAGTCTTGGAGAGCATCAATTGTTCTTGAGTTGGTTCACTCAGCTCTAGCAAGCCCTTTTTTAGTGACATCAATTAGTAAGGGTCACTATGTCCTCACTTTCATTGATGCCTTTTCACACTACACATGGGTCTACTTTCTTAATCACAAGAATGAAGTGTTTGATAAGTTTCTAGCCTTCAAGAGTCATGTTGAGAAGCAATCAAGGAAAGTCATCAAGGTTCTTCGTATGGACAATGAAAGTAGATATGTGAATTCAAGACTTAAAGACTTTTTTTAACTTGAGGGTATTGATCTTTAGAATCTTGTACTATTTAGTCCACAAAAGAAAAGTGTTGTAGCAATGAGGATTATAACTCTTAAGTCAATAGAAAGTTGTATGGTTCAAGCTAAGTCTCTTGATCCATCACTTGAAGTCAAAGCTATAAGTAGTGTCAATCACATCCTTAATAGGTCTCCTTATAATGTCTTAGATAGAATGACTCCTTTTGAGGCATGGTGCAGAAGAAAACCAGTTGTGAAACACTTCATAGTTTTTGGTCGTCCAGCATGGGCACACATATCTTCAATAGAATGCAAGGCACCACCACCAAGGCCTTGTACTTTCATTGGATATGATGAAAATGTTAAGGCATATAGCCTTGTGGATCCTAAGACTCATGAGATATTCATAGAGAGGAATGTTCACTTTTAGGAAAGTTCACCTAGCTTATCCTCTAATCCTCTCCATACTTCATACATTGTGGAAACTAACAATGACAATAGTGATAGTGATTCAACAAGTTCAGATATGGGGCATCCTATTGATAGATGCAAAAAAAGGTCACAGCATCAGCACATTCCACATGCATACATTTCTACAGTGATAGGTCCATGTAGTTCAGTACAGTTGGGTACACCTTGTCTTCCAGTTCTAGCATCAAGGGATGACTACATAACAAATATTTTAGGCTTATTTGTTGAGTCCTTCATAGCATATTTGGGAGACATTATTGATGATATTCATCTTCTCTTTGATGAAGACGATCCTTCTTTAGTTGTTGTGAGGGCACACTCTGACCCTCTTGTCCATTCTCTACATGATCAGTGTTACCAGGTTGATATGATTGTGGATCCTCATGTACAACAGTTGCAAGAGGTCTCTTTATCCCTGCTAGATCCAAACATGTTCTTTTCAGTAGTATTCGAGGGGACAACAGTTAGTATCGACACAGGGACAATTGAGTAGTTTTTAGAGACATCATTCATCTTCAGGATTCTTTCTACACATTGGGAAAGCATCTCATATGTACCTATGACATTGTTTCTTCCTAAAGGGAAGAACATTATTCAACAGTCATGGATTAGCTTCTACATCCATCTTGGAGTAGCTATCACTGATAGACATTCTACATTTGGGGGAGGGGAGGGAACTATCTTGTCTCCTTTCTTCTTCTTCTTCTATTTCTTCTCTCTTATGGTGGGGACTTTTCCCTCTTATGGAGTTTTGTCCTTCTCATACTTCTCTATTGTATATACATGATGTATGGTGTAATGGGGGGGTCTTAATTACTCCATCCATCCATGCATCTTGTTTTTTCATCTCTCTTTTTGGGGGAGGGTTTTTCCCATGAGGTTTTCTCTCTTTATCTATTTTTAGAGAGATTGCATTGCATTTGTACATGGGTACCTAACATGGCCTAATAGCCAGGACCCATCATGCATTTTCATTATAGCTTTTGTAAGCTTAAGTGCATTTCCCTAAGTTACACTTAAGGGGGGTGTTAGTGTAAATAATTAAGTATTATTACATTTTACTTAAGTTTACTTATGTTAATACGTTATTTTATTATTTATTAGGTTAGACACCTAGGATTATGCATACTCATATGAGTTTTCTTGTTGACAACATAGGAGTTTGCATATTTATCTGAGTTGTCATGTAGACAACATAGTTGTTTGCATTTTAATTAAGCACATGGTGTCTACAAATTTTTTTTACGTGACACACCTATGTAAATTTATCTTCTCATCATCGTACTAACTTTTGTGCTTGATGGAGGATAATCCACTCTTGGTGGACATGTGCTTAATTGTGAGTCTTATCACTTTGTTGACTCCTAGTCATTCTAGAGGCCTTTATATATAGGCACTGCTAGTGTATATACACATCAATTCATTTTCATACTGTTATTCTGATCATACTTTATTGGTCCATATTGTGCTAGTGCTTGAGCTTCTTGATCTTGGGTGATTTTTCCCTAACGCAAATTCTTACAAAGAGTTCAAGTAAAGATCATCAAAATAAAGAAACCATCCAAATATGAACCTTTGGCACCTATAGATTAGTTTCTATCTCATTGATGTAGGAGCATCTAGCTTGGATTTTGTGGACCTAATGCTTCATACAGTTAGGGATGTGTTTGAGGTACATTAGGGAACCTTATCCTAAGCTCATACAAAGATTGGAGTGATCATCTTAGAGTTAGATCCATTTTGGTGGTTGTTGATAATGTTTTCATGTTTCTTAGGCAAACTTTGGAGATTGTTTTCACGAGATTTTGTAAATGGGAGTTGGCTTGTGTGCTCTTGGATTTGGATCATTGGATGACATGTGGACCTATTCTTGAAAGCACATACCTTCATGTTATCATTTTAGTTACTTATGCGTTGTAAACATGGGGTTTAGTATTTAGTTATTTTGTGTATTTAATGTTTTTTGTCAAGCAAACTTGTGGCTTGAGGGTCTATTTAGTGTAAGGGTTTATTTAATGTAACTTACTAGGCCAACTTGTCGCTTGGTTTAGTATAAGTAGAGGGTCTCTTCTTATCTTGAGTAAATCATTTTTTGAGCATGGAGTTCAGTATGAAGTAGCTAAGAGGAGAAAAGTTTGGAAGAGCTAGTAGCTAAGTGTGGGCTTGGGAAACAAGATGGTTGTTTGGTGGCTTGCGAGCACAAGTTTAGATTCTTCTTGGTGTTCTCTACTAGATTGAGGTCTGGGCTAGCTAGGAGTTAGATCTTACAAGGTCTTGAATAATGTTAATGTAATTGCTGATGTATTTGGTTGTAACCGAGAAGGCCTTATAGTCGGGCATGTTGGATATAAATCTTATGATTATATTATGAGAATTGTTTTTTTTTTGGATCTAAATCTTTGTGTTATCATTTATATTCCATTGTGTGGTTAATTTTCAAGATCTAGAACATCTCCTTTGGGGATTCTCTTGCCTTTCATTGTGTCAAGCAACATCAAAGTTAGTTGATCTTGTGGAGCTGGTTGATTTTGATCTTGTGGTGGTCGTGTAGAGGATTGATTATTTGTGGAGCCCTTGAGCTCTTTTTTGTAAGGTGGAAGATCTTGGTTCTAACTTACAATTACATAGGACTTGTACATGGATCTTGATATGGAGAGATTGTTGCAAAGGTCAAAGGTTTGATCTAGTTGGTGATTTGTCACAGAGGGTTTACGAAGATCTTAGAAGATGCCTTCGAGAAGATTGGACCCTTGGGAAATTGTAGATCTCTGTGATGTGGTGGAGATGAAGGTATCATAGAAGTTTTCTTGATTGGAAGTTGATTTAATTGATCGAATCAAGGAAAGGATAGTTGAGTTTTCTAGAGATTGGCAGAGTTGGGGTCTATTGATCAGGAAGAAAGTTATATGGCATGTTAGAAGGATTATTTAGAGAAAAAGATACCTTTTTTGTTGAGGAAAAGGTAAAGGATGAATTTATGAAGTTGAAGAGGTATGTATGGTTTGTTTTGTTGATAAGTTTGTGGAGTTTGATATGAAACCTGCAGAGAAACTTATGGTTGTTGCTAAGATTCCCAAGCTTATCAAAGAAGTTCCTAACCTTGTTGAGACTGGATAGTTGTTTTCATGACCATTTGGTTGTGTCTAACATGGAAATTGTAGAGCATTTTATTGTGAATGATGAGATTATTGATTATGAGAATTCACACATGGATGAAGATTTGCATACGGTTGTTGATATGGATTTGAGTTCATATGTTGTTGTTGAGTTGATTATGGATGTACTAGTTACTACTATTATGGTCTGTCTAGATTTCCATATTATTGTTTATGTAGATAAGGTTTTGGATTTACATGTTGCTTCTTATATGGTTGAGGACTCTAATGTTAATGATGTGGAGTTGGATGTTTCTAGTGTGGATTCCGTAGTTGTTGATGTGGGTGAGGATCTACATAATACCACTAATTTGGTACTATGTTACTGATAAGGACTTGCTAGTGATTGACATAGTTGAAGATTTACATGTTGCTTTTATTGTGCATTTGAGCTTACATGTTGTTGATTTGGTTCTAGAGTTACATGATGAGGATTTTACTATTGTTGGTTGTGATCAATTGCAAGAATTCTTGGTGAAGCATTATGTTCAGTTTGTTCTTGGGATTTAGCATGTTGATTGGGTTTCTGAGATTCATATGATTCAGATGTTTAAGTGGATGAAGCATAGATGGTTGATGTGCAAATTTGTTCTTCTATCTGAGAGGAAGTGGAATCCTTTGGTGAAGATGACGATTAGATCAGATATTTCTTTGGGCATCAAAGCGTGGGATACACTTTTATATCTACCTAGGGAGTCTTATGAAGGGGCATATAGCTTATATTTTAAGGACCTAATGGTTCATGAAATTGGGGATGTATTTGAGGCACATTGGGGAACCTTTTCCTAAGTGCACATAAGGATTGGAGTGATCATCTTGTAGTTAGAGCCATCTTGGTGGTTGTTGGTAATGTGTCCCTATTTCATGGGCAAACTTTGGAGATTGCTTCCATGAGCTTCCATTTGTAGGAGTTGGATTATGTGCTCTTGGATTTGGATTGTTTAATGGTACGTGGACCTATGCCTAAGGGAACATACTTTCACGTTGTCATTTGAGTTAGTTATGCATTGTAAACTTGGGACTTGTCTTAAGTATTTAGTTATTTTATGTATTTAATGTTTTTTGGCAAGCCGACTTGTGGCTTGAGGGTTTATTTAATATAACTTACTAGGTCAACTTGTGGATTGGTTTAGTACAAGTAAAGGGTCTTGTCTTGTCTTAAGTCATTCATTTTTTGAGCATGGAGCTCAATGTGAAGTAGCTAAGAAGAGAAAAGTTTAGAAGAAAGTTTAGATAAGTGTGGGCTTGGGAAACAAGAAAGTTTCTTGGTGGCTTGTGAGCACAAGTTTAGATTCTTCTTGGGGCTCTCTACTAGATTGAGGTCTTGGCTAGCTAGGAGTTGGATCTTGTGAGGTCTTGTAGAACTATTAATGCAGTTGTTGATGTATTTGGCCATAACTCGGAAGGCCTTATAGTTGGACATGTTGGATGTAAATATTATGATTCTATTATCAGCATTGATGTTGTTTTGGATCTAAATCTTTGTGTTTTTATTTATATTATGCTTTTTGGTTAATTTTTGGGGGCTATGAAATCTCCTTTGGGGACTCTCACACCTTGCATTATGTCACCAATACAAAATATATTGAGTGTGGCATATACAATCTACAAATACAATAAAAGAGGCAACATGGTTGTTGAATAAGGTCAAGAAGACCGAGTTTGGACATAAACATATAAAAGGTACTAGTGCTAAAAAAAACTTAGGATAATTGTCGTCACCTCTCCTCTCAATCCAAGACACCATTCCTTGGGACCCCTCCATCCATTTCAAAACATTGTCCTTCTACTTTAGCTCAATGTATGGGTAGGGATTCATAGTTTTCCAACCCTTGATTTACAAAGTGGGATCATAGTCAAGAGTACGACTACCAAGGGAGACTCTACTAAATGAACATCCCTCTCACTTTGTAGAATAATTTTTACAATGAAGGGTGGCCACTAAAGGTGATTTTTCTCATAAGTTCTCCACTAGCTATATGTTGGAAATTAAGAGAGTAACTAAGATGGGAGGGGTGAATCAATTACTAAAAAAACAAGTCCTTGTCCCTAGATGTGAGATCAAACTTTTCACTGATAGTGCATTACTATTCAACTCGGTTATAACTAAGATAATGTTGTCACTCGATTAACAAAGTAGTCTTGTTAATATCAATCTGTTTTAACCTTTAGTAACTTAGTTGTAGAAACATAAAGCATAAAGCAAATAACATGAGCATAGATGACACTAGGATTTAATGTTGAAGCTCAATTTGGGAAAACCACCATGCAACTAGTTAAAATATTTCCCACTCTTCTAAAGTGAGCCTTCTTAGGATCCAAGCTTGTTAAAGGTTACAAAACATACTATTAAGTATGACCTTGTTAGAGGATTTAGATCATCCTGTTAGGAGTGTCCTAGTTAGAGATCTTCTAACACTTCAATCTTGAAATGTCACCTTATTAGAGGATTTACAATATGATGATTAAGTCAACTCTGTTAAGAGATTTCTTCTATGTTACAATGGTTAGAAGGTAATAGCAATTTGACTTGATTTATGAAGCAACTTTATTTTCAGATTCAAATCTCTATTTTGGCTTGATCTCTAGATCCTTAGTGATCAAAATATTCTTTGCAACTTCTTTTCCTCACTTTCCTGCTCTACATTTTCCTTCATTCACATATCCATCTTATTCTACATTCCACTTGTACATTTTATCCTTACTGCTTGACCTTTCTTATATATCATAAGCTTTGATAAGTCGGCTTGAATACCCTTTCAAATAATCAATAGACATCCAAATAGTCGGCCTCAATCAGTTAATTATTAGACAATTGTATTCTACTGACACTCGGTTAATACTGAGATTGATCACTTGGTTAATACTAGAAGTCCTTTAATGCTTGACATCTCCATTAACATTGTAGGCATGATATCCTTCATTAATTGACTACTCAATTAACACTAAAATGTTCTTCATTACCCGGTTCCTCAGTCAATACTAAAATATGCATGGTTAATACTGATAGTCCTTCATTTCTTGGTGAATAATGACATTTGTGCAACATCAATGGAAACATACAATTGAAAATTTGTTTTCAACAATATGCTCATTAGATACCTCCCACTTTTATACCCTAATAGCTTCCGCTTGGAGAAAGTCTTCAAATTTTATCATACTAAACCTCATAGTAGTAAAACATGCAAATCAATATTATAAAATATGAGTCTCCACAAGACTCAATAAGAGTTTCAACCCTTCCATTGAATATGCCATTATTCCCCGACTTCCAAATAGGCCAAATCACTTCAACTGAAAATATAGAGAAAAAAGGCATCGAACATTTCTTAAGGTTCAAGGTTCCAAATAATTTCAAAATCTCATAATCAATCAAACAATCCAAGAAAACTGTTGTAAAGTCCTTAGATTCCTAAATACTAAATAGAGATTAAAATCACCATTAGATGCTTGAGGAGAAGTATGTGACAAATCAAACTCCATTGAAAGCACTTCTTTTTTAGATATTAATGCCCCCTCTCATGGTTTTGATCATATCTTGAGCTTGGAAACTCTAATTTGAGGATTGTTATAGGAGTTGGAATCATGATTCAATAACCTTGCTATCCAAGTAGCTCTTGAGAATTTAGGAAACATGTTGAATAATTTTGGAGAACACTTGTCAAACACATTATATTTTTAGTTCATAGTGGTAAACATGATTCCATGTTTCACCTTTTCTAATTATCAAGCTAAAATAGGAGGTATATAGCTACCCGCAAATTTCATCAACTTTCCTTAGTAAGTCTTAGGTGATTTCGATTATCACTAACATATGATTTAGTAGGATACAATTATTAATGTTTTCTTGCATGAAATATGCATGTGGACTTCACCATATCCTTTTTTTTCATGTACACATGTTTTTCTTATTTTAGCTTGCATATGCACATAGTGTTGTATATTGCTAAAGTGGGGGATAAATGTATCATTTTAAATTGGAAGCACTTAGATTTATGACCTTTTAGCCCCTCTTTAGTGTATTTGTATTGTGCACTTGCATTGCACATAGAGCACACACTCTTTCTTTGTTTCTCTCTCTTCTAGGTCAAATTGAGGTAGGATCTAACACATCATCTTGAATTTTCCTTTTCCTCTCATGAAAAAATTAAGGTAGGATATATTTCTTATGCATCCTCCTCTTTCTAGGTGTTATTTCTTGATTCTAATCACAATTTATCAGTCCTTCTTGTAATTACACCCAAACCTTTTGCAAATCTTGGATCTTAAGGAATCTTCCTAGAATTCAAGAATCTCAATGTTTAGGTCAACCTATACCAATATAGTTTTCCCAAGTCAACCCTTAATTTTAGGGCTTTTAGTTTCAGACCCCAATTCTATTTCAAATTTTAAAGATTTATTGCTCATTGTAGTCACTTTTTGCAAGGGTAATCTCAGAAATATGCTTAAAAATATAGCATTGGCCTCATTTGACATGAATGGAAGCAACACACAAGCATGTTTGGGAATCCCAATATGACATAGAGAAATTGCAAGGTGGAAGCAAAGTACTTGATCTCATTCATTCATTGCCAAAGAGGTCTTTTTTCATATACTTTAATTAATGCATTCAACAAACGACTCATGAATACCATAGAGTTGAGTGGAAAGGGATCATGAGGATAGGTATAGTACTTTAGCCTTAGGGGCTTGGTATGTTTTCTATGTTATTTTCATATCTGATATTTGCCTCTTCATATTTTACACACATTTACATGCTAGGGTTTCATATTAGCATTTTTATCTCTTTACATTTTAGATCTACACTAGGGGATTCATGAGCACTACATACACACAAAAATCTTTCTAATGGTTATCAATGGATGTGAAAATCACCCAAACAGAGAGTTGACTATGGAAAACCCCCTACATAGCCACCCACACACAACTTATGTTACAGATTTTCATATTATTAGAATTGGGAATTTGGATCCGGACACCTATAATCGGGATCTCTCTGCAAGACTATGTTTGACTCTACTTTTTCCATTTGAGAAAAAAGTCTTTAAGATGAACATATAAACGTATAGGTTAACCAAGTTGACATGTACCTAGAGATTTGTGCTTTGTAGGGTTTTTGGTTTTTTTGTTCTAATTCTAGATCTATAGTTAGATTGTTTGTTACAGTTTGTAGTCATCATTTTTATTAGAAAAAAGGTACCTTTTTCTTTCTCTTTTCAAGGTGTGTCATCTTCTCTCTTTTTCTCTTATGTTTTAGATCTTATCTCCTATTTCATTAGGACTATACATGTTTTTAAATCTTTTAACCTTGCGTAAATTGATCAATCAATCCACTTTAATCACATTGGAAAATCTTAAGGTTAATGAATATTGCATGAAAGAGGACTTGCCTACATACTTCCTTGGTGTAATTTGGGTTTTGGTGTATCTATCCCTTCATCTTATTTGGATTTTTTTAATCTAACTTGAATTGTATTGAAAGTTATGTTAGGAAGCTCCTCTTTTTCTTATATTGAATGACCTAGGGTGAAAGTGTCTGACTAATGAATTCATCTCATTTAGTTTATGTTAATAAATTCATTGATGTCATTTTCCCCTTGAATAAAAAATATGAGACTTCACAGAGACTCGATAAGATATTGATCCATGTCGTTGAACACATTGGCGTTCCTTAACTTCCAAATAGTCTAAATCACCTCAACTAAATATATAGAGATAAATACTTTGAAACATTTCTTAAGGCTAAATATTCCAAACTTCTTGAAACAAAAAAAAAAACAAGTATTGTAGAGTCTCGAGGTTTCTACATACTAAATAGTCATTAAAATCACCACTGGGATGCTTAAAGAGTAGTTTGTGAAAAAACCAAATTCAACTGAAAGCACTTCTTCTTAGGTTTCACCTGTTTAGGGAGAAAAGGGAGATGCTTTAATAGGATATAGGCCTCCACTTTTTGCCACTAAGCCATTCAAAGGACATATGAAGGGAAAGATATAATCCTCGAATATGATTCCTCTTTATAACCCAAATTAGATTATCAAGACCAAAAGAAAAGGTATACCAATACTCAATTTGAATTGTAAAAGAGAATCCAATATAATGAAATACACTCTTTGGCTTGTGTGTGATAACGTGTATACAAAATTGAACTAATTGATTAAATAATATCAATCTAGATGTTAAGTGTGTACAATCAGCCCAACTAAGATATAGATCTGAGATAAATTTATGAAGGAATATACAATATGAAAGAGCCACCTTGAAATGCATAGTAGAAGATGTAAATTAGCTCCAAAAAGTGTAGATCTGGATCCGTAAATGTGAATTTGACTTTGTAATGCCCACCCCTAGTTGAATTTTCCATTGTATTGCCAAACTCTTATTTCATATATATATATATATATATATAGTTAGTTAGTTAGTTAGTTAGTTAGTTATTTCAGTTTGGCTCTAAGTCCTTTTTTAATCTATTTTCAAAGAAAAACCTCGACCATTGGGGTACAAAGACTCCCAAAAGTAGGGAATTCTAACTATTTTTTGTGAATTGAGACGACAATAGAAGCTATAGTCAAAGCTTCTAGTCTATGTATCACCACAATCACTCCCAGTCAGAGCTTTGACTCCAGTTGCTTCTTAACTTTTTATGCTCTATTATTAAACTCACAATAACAACATGAATCAAATATAATAGATACAAATTAAAGTCCAAGCTTTTAATTTGCACTATCATAGTTGCTCCCAATCAAACTTTCAGCTCCAATTGTTTCTTTGTATTCACTTTTCTTCAAAACAGTGCTACACAATCAAAGTTATGCTTGCAAAATTTTATTGAAGATTTCTTTCATCCTAAATAAAGATGATTATTTACAATGATGACACACTTTTAATATAGGAAAAGAAGTGAGAGAAATGAGGAAAAAGTGGAGCAACTCAACTACTTTGACCTAGTAAAACTAGGTCAGAAGAATTATTGAATTACATGTCATGAGGACATCAATTACCTCATGATTGTTTGATGATGATATATATGTTCATGTAGTGACTTTCAATTATTTAATGACGTTAGTTAGATGAATGATTTATCTATGTTTTTTATGGATACTTACCCCATACTCACATGTGTATGGTGAACATGTATGTTTTCTTTATGTTTTATGTGGTTGAGGAAGGGAGTCACAGTCACATGCTAGTGGGGATCTACATGATGCACCACTTCCTGCCATTGCCTATTTAGTTTAAAATACATGTGTTTGTACATGTGTGGATTTTATGCAGATTGTAGATATTGGGTATCAACTTCCTTGAATTGCTAGGATGAGCATACCCTATCGCAATATTTCAATGGTATAAGAGGGGAGATAATTCTTGAGTCCAAATCCTAAACCCTAAGCCAATTGTCCTAGAAAGTAGGACAAGTATCTGAGTTAGTTTACCTGTCTAAATTCGTCAAGTGACATGATTTCATGATTTTGACCCTAGAATTTGATATTGTCCTCTATCTTCAGTTGAGTTGTCATTTTTGGTTTTGTGGGTATGTAATGATTTTTTGTTATAATTAAATCAAATTAAAAGGTAATTTAATGGAAATTTAATATTTATTTATATTTAATTAATTGAGAAATTAATTAAATAAAAGAATTAAATTTAAAAGGCTATATTAAAGTCCTATTTTTGACATATTTATATTTATTAATTTAGTGATAATTATATAGGAGTTTTATTTTAATAATAAACTCTAAATAATGTTATTAATTAAGTTAATAAATATATTATCAAAAAATGTCTCGTGAATTTTCTTTTTATTAAATAATCTTATCTTATTATAATGAGATGATGGCATACAGGCAGGAATGGAGGCCGCCACGATGAAAATCAAGCGTTGGTAATGACAATTTCATGGTGCCTTAGCTTCGTAGGGATGACAAAAGGATAGGGAAATGGTCTTCCCAATTGTGGGTGCAAGGGAAGACTGGTTTTGTTGGCAGAGGGTTTGGAAATAAGGGCGACAGGGTCTCAAGATGATCCTATAATATTCCCCAAGCAACACAAAATAATGACAGAGTGCCTCCATGATGGAATGGTAAACATTGGGGTCTGGATGGTCTTAGATCTCAGAGACCTAGGAGGAAGGGGAATGGGGCTTTTCTATACTCTAATGGCAATCTATCGATCCCTCAACCCTTCAATTTCAAGAAGATTGAGTGAAAGTTTTGGTGACCAAAACAAACTCACCAGGAGAACATGGCAACAACGCGTATGTTATCTGAAGCCTATAACCAAAACATTTGTAGGGTTTCCACTCTCTCAGTGCAAAATCCATCCTAGAGTGAATCTGTAAAACATTTTCAACGTAGGGCTCTATTTCTAAAATTGCTAGGACCCTAGCCTTCTGCAGGGAAGATTTAGGAGTGGTTGAATGCAAACTAGGGAGAGAATATTGTGCTCAAACCCTTAGCTAATGAATGTTTTTTGGCAATTTTCCTAACATCAAATGATAAGAGGAGCATTTTAAATGGTGGCCCATATATGTTGGATGGGAAAGGTTTTTATGTGTGTGATTGGAGGCCGAACTTCAATCCAGAATCTAAAAAGGTGAAAGAGGTCTTGATCTGGGTTAATTTAAAAAACCTACCTTGGGAGTATAAGGATGAGGAAACCTTGAAGATGATTGGGTATAGTTTACGAGTCTTTATTAAATCGGAAGAATCGTTAGAAAAGAATAGCCCATATCAGTATTCTCGAATCTTGGTTAAAATGTAGGATTGTTACTCGATTCTGGATCACATTGCTATTCGTACTTCGAAAGGGGAATTTGCAATCATTGTGCATGTTGATTATGCTAACCATGTTACGCTCTAGGAGGATATTGGTAAAGGGAAAGGATAGATGGAGAATTATTGCTTGGATTTGATGAAGCTTTTCGAGAAATAAAGAGAAATCATTCCCCCATGGTCCAGTTCCTTCGAGGAGGAAATGATATGCAAAGAGCAAACTTTGGTTGATCCAATCAATGAATTGGAGAATGATCCCAGTAATGGTAGCTACGGTTTGCATGAAGATGAGTTTTGTGGGAATGTTTCCCAGTCAACACAAGTGGTGACTAAACCCCCCTTCTCTCAGTTGTGTAATATCCAAGGGAGTGGGCATGTTTCCACTCCTCAGGGTCAGACTCTGTATGCCCTAGATACTTGTGACAAGTATATGGGTAAATGAAAATTACAAGATGTGGTTGAGAGAGAACTAAAGCCATAGGAGGAGGAGTGTGTCAATTAGGTGGTGGGGGAGACTTTATATCTGAGAGGTAAGGACTAGGTGGAGGAGGAAACTTTCAAAGATATCCAAATTTCTCTAATTAGAACTCTAGATTCTTTTTTGGATAGTGAGAAGGCACAAAGAAGAGATACTCTAGCTTCTAAATTAGAGTTTTCTGATGATGAGGATATTGGAGTTGATGAGTGTGGGGTTATGGATTTATTGGTTTTGGAAGAGGAGCGATCTATAAGTATGACACCATCAGTTATCAGTAAATTGAAGGTCTCTAAGAAGAAAAAAAGGGGCCCTAAACCAGTGATAGTCAAACTCGCCATGGTTGGTAATGCAACAGACCAAGCCAAATTGTTGAGATTGGGAAGGGGACATACCTCTTCTTGGAAGCCATGAAGCTCCTTTCATGGAATTTCAGGGGCTACAATGCCCCTGACAAATTGCATTTGATCAAATGTGTGGTTGATCAAGAAAATGTTGATATGGTTTTTTTTACAAGAAACGAAGCTAAGTGGTGAAGGTAGTATTTTTCTCTCTAAGAAAATCTCTTCTTGGCAATGTTTGATGGTGGATGTTGATGGTACATCTAAAGGCTTAGGGGCTTTTTGGAAAGAGGCTTCAGTTAGTGTTTCTTTGATTGTATCTGTCTCTTGTTGGCAATTAGTGAATATCTCTTCTTTTCAACTTCATTTGAGTTTTCTGGCTTTTAATATATATGGGTCGTATCAACAGACCATGAAATCATAGTTGTGGTCTCTTCTGATGAATAAATTGATATAGTGGAATGATAGGTTGGTGGTCCTTGGTGGAGATTTCAATACAATTTTATCTCCGAGTGAGAAACTTGGGGGTTTGGTTAAATTGAATAGTGGCCATTAGGAGTTTGTTGATTTTGTTTTAAGGAATAATCTATAGGATTTACCATTTTTGAATGGAGATTTCACATGGACTGATCAGAGGAAATGTTTCACTAATATTATAGAGAATATTGATCATTTTTTGCTGGGTGGGGATTGGAGCAGCACGAAGTGGTTGTGCCAAGCTGATATCTCGTCCCTTACAAGTTTTGATCACTTTCCTATTTGTCTAAATGTTAGGAATGATTCAACTCTGAAGCGTGCTCTTTTTTGATTTGAAAAGATGTGGATGCGGGAAGAAGGTTTTTTCATTTGTTTAAAGGATGGTGGAATATAGCTCCTAAACTAAGGGATCCTTTACTTTTAAGTTTTTCAAGAAATTGTAGCATGTGAAGGAACAGTTGAAGGCGTGGAACAGGATAGTGTTTTAACATATTTTTGATGAGAAGTTTAAGCTAAAGAAAAAATTAATGGAAGTGAATGAGGTGGTGATGACAGGGGGTTTGGATGAGGTTTTATATAAAAAAGAATTGTAGTTGAAGTAAGAATATGAGGCAGTTTTACATAAGGAGGAAATTTTTTGGCCACAAATGTCTCAAGAATTGTGGCTCAAAGAGGGTGATCGTAATACTAAATATTTTCATAATTCAGTTAAGGAAAGGAGAATAGTCAATAAGATTTTCTCTATTAAGAATGTGGATGGGGTTACTCTCATGGATCAAGCTTAGATTAATTAGGAAGCAGTCAGGTTTTTTAAGAATCTAATAGGAACTCCACATAATAATGCCTCGGAGGAGGATTGTCTAGGATTGTTGGATGGTGTTCCTAAGCTAATTTCAGATGCCCAGAATAACATGTTAACTTGCCCGACCTCTTTGAAGGAAGTGAAATCTGCTCTTTTTAGTCTGGGAAGGGATAAGTCACCTGGCTCGGATGGATTTCTAGCTCTTTTCTTTCAGGAAGCATGGGATTTTGTTGGGTAGGAGCTCTGGGAGGTGGTGGAGGAATCTAGAAGGAATAATTTTATGTTCAAAGACCTGAATAATACCTTTATTGCACTCATACCCAAAAAGGGGATAGGGAGACTGTTAGTGATTTTAGGCCTATTTCCTTGTGTAGTACTGTATTCAAGGTGATTTTGAAGGTAATTGCAAATAGGCTTAAGCTGGTTTTACCTACAATCATATCCTCAGAATAGAGTGGTTTTGCTCTTGGGAAGTCTATCTTTGAAGGTGTCATTATAACCCATGAAGCTATACGTTTGTTGAGAATGAATAAGGATGCAGGTATGATGATTAAACTGGATATTCATAAGGCATATGACAATGTGAATAGGTTGTTTTTTATTAAAGTTCTGGATAAGTTTGGTTTGAATAGTTGCTAGTGTAAGCGGATTCTTTCTTGCATTGATTTCCCCTGTATTTTGATTTTAGTGAATGGAAGCTCCCAAGGTTTTTTTGATATGGAAAGGGGTATATGTCAAGGTGACCCCTTATCTCCCTTTCTTTTTATTATACTAGCAGAAGTACCGGGTAGAGAAATTTCTAAAGAAAGAAGGGATGAAAGGTGGTATGGACTGCAGGTTGCTAAAGGTGTTGATCCGGTAACACACTTATAGTTTGTGGATGACAACTTTCTTATGGGGGAGGCTAGTGTTAGGGAGGTTCAATGTATTAAAAATGTGCTAGAGGAATATGGTAAAGTGTCTGGGCAATGTATTAACTGGAAAAAATTAGAAATTTTATTTTTTAATTCTGCAAGTAAGATTCAGGCCAAGATATGCCAAATTTTGGGGGTAAGGCAGGGACTAGTAGCTAATAAGTACTTAGGTATACCTCTGTTTCAAGGCAAGAATAATGCTAATCTATGGAAAGAACTGATTGATAGTTGCATCAAACATTTGGATGGGTGGAAAGGGAGGTGGTTTTCCTTTGCGGGAAGAATCTTGCTCCTTCAAATAGTTATTTTAGCTATTCCAACCTTTTCTATGAGCTGTTTGAAGATATTAGTGGAGGTATTAAGGTATATTGAAGAAAGGATGAGGAAATTATTGTAAAATGGGACCCAAAATAAAGAAAAAAATCCTTTGGTAGCATGGGAATCCTTGTGCAAGTCGAAGAAATAGGGGGGAGTGGGCTTTAGGAGGTGGCAAGTTGTCAATAAGGCTTTGGGAGCCAAGTTGATATGGGAGATGTATGAGCATCTGGATCAACTATGGGTCAAAATACTACAGGCTAAATATTTAGATTCAAGGGATCCATTGTGGATTTTGACAGTTAGGAATCCTCCAAAAGGTTCAGCTGTTTGGAATTTCATGTTGGAGTGTAGGCCTATTATAACTAAACATATCTCTTGGCACATTGGAAATGGGGAAAAGTCTCCTTCTAGTATGATTCTTGGAATGGGATGGGAAAATTGGCTGAGTTGGAAGGTATGGAGAATCTTATTCCTGTGTTGGAGGTTGCTTGGGGTACCACAGTGGATTGTTATGTGGAGGAAAAACATATAGAGCTGGGCTCATGTTGGGCTTGGAGGGACTTTTCTAATTTGCAGTTGTCAAATGAGCATAAATCAAGGCTAGAAGGCATTTTTAAGGAAAGGCAAATTATTTTGAGCAATAAGGAGGATATGATTGTTTGGTGTGCATCCAAGAGTGGTTGTTATTCTGCTAAGTTGGGATATCAGCTTAGTGGAAATGTGACAACTCCTAAGGGGTGGCCACATAAGTTGTGTTGGAATAAATTATGCATGCCCAAGGCAGGAGCATTTTCTTGGCTTGCATTGCAAGGCAGGATTCTTACAGATGATAGAAGGTATAAATATGGCTTTGTGGGCCTGTCTCATTGTGCTCTCTGTATGAAGGCAACAAAGTCTACGAATCACCTTTTAGCCCACTATGACTTCGCTCAATAGTGTTGGATGTGGTTGAAGATGCATTTATGCTAGATTGCTCCTCTATCAGATTTAGTTAAAGGCATCTTTCAATGTTGGTTGGTGGATTTCAAAAAATCCTTCTACTCAAAAATTTGGGTTGTAAGTCTAGCTTTAGTTATATGGGAAATATGGAAGGAGAGGAATCGATGTATTTTTCAAGATAAAGTAGAAAGTGTGGATGGTGCTTGGTATATAATCCACCGAGCTATTAAAGAATGTATGAATTCTAATGGAGTACTTTAGCATCCTAGGAGATGTTTCAATTACTGTGATAGCAGAGTGCACAAATTTTGGACAAGGATTAGAATCAAATGGGCAAATGATGGAGATTTGGAAGAGAAGTTGAAAATTGATAGGAAAGAAATTAGGTGGCACTTGCCAAAAAAGGAATGGATTAAAATCAACTTTGATGGTGTGTCAAAAGGTAATAAAGGAGTATCAGGTGTAGGGGCAGTGGCTAGAAATGATAAAGGGGAAATCATTGGTTTGTGGCTAAAAGGTTGGTGGATGGCACTAATAATGCGATTGAGATTGAGGCTGCACTATTGGCAATTTTATTAGCCAAAAAATTAGACGTTACACATCTTCACTTGGAAGGGGATTCAAAAGTGGTGGTTGATGGTATTCTCAGAGGCTTGATGCAAACATGGTTCTTTCAGAACTTGATTCAAATGATTAGAGATTCATTGGACACATTTATAGATTTTAAGGTGAGCCACGTGTACAGGGAGGATAACTTGGAAGCGAACAAGTTGGCAAACTGGGAAACAACTTTTTCCCAAATTAATTCTGTTGAAGTTAATAATCTACATACAATACAACTTGCAGTGGTGACGGTGTTGGGTTTCATCACTGGTGTCAATCATTTAGTACTAGTTGGTGGATTCTTATGGGAGTTGATAGAGGGGTGTGTGTGATGGGTGGATAGGAGATGGCTTTGGATTACCAGAATTGGCTTTTTAAGTTCCTATCAGTGGTCGTATCTTGTAAGTGGCAGTAGCCAATAAGTATTGATTTTGATTGGAAGATTTGCGTGTGAGGCTGGTGATTTTATAGGTTAGCATGTAGGGCGGCTCATTTACGAAATGCAATGTTGGTCAAATTAGGGCTCTGGTTTTTTGTAGTATAGGGAGATGTTGTATGTAATGGAGGCCTACCTTGCTTTGGATTCAAATAAGGAGATGAAGGCTTTTAAAGGGTTGGTGAGTAAGGAAAGGATGAAAGGCCTTTTGAAGATTAAGAATGATGCAATGATAAAAGCGGTGTTGGGTGTGGTGTGTACTCAATTCTAGGAATGAGCAGTTAAGCGACACTCCAACTTGGATGTTATTGCAATGGTGGTAGCATGGGGATTGAAGTTAAACAATCCCACAGAGGAGGTTGGATATGTGGCTAGAGCTTTTTTTGTAGAGGATATGCTGGTGGGTTTAGACTCCATTCTTGAGTGGTCTGTACCAGGCATTGGCTTAGACCTTTCTGAGTGTTTTAAGGATGAGGATGAAGGTAGACGCTATAGCTACATTCTCTTCTTACAGTGGAGAGCAAAGGCATATAAGCCTTCTTTATATAAGGCAGCAAAAGATGCATGGGGAAGGTTGTGGGAGGAGATTAATAGGGAGGAATTCAAGAATGCTTAGTCGGTGAACAAATGGGCCACCTTTACATGTCGAAGGCACAATCCTCAAGGTCGGTGTGCTACCTTGGAGACACATCGATAGTGTTTTCACTTGGCGATGATATGGACTAGGGTATGTTGGTTAAGTTGACGGTGTATAAAATTTTTGTGTAGGTGAATGCTATGTTTTTAGTTGGCTGATATATTAGTGGTAGGGAGCTAAGGCTTGTAATGGGTTGGTGCTTTTTGTATATGTATGGTTGCGAATTGTATTGAAACTAGGATTGGCAGTCGGGTTAGGTGCTCAAGCCTTTAGGGCTTTTTTGTTAATGATGTTTCACTAATATTTGAATGACTTGTATGTAACTACTTTATCTTTTATCTAATATATTATACCATTACTGATCGAAAAAAAAAGTCTCGTGAATTTATTTAAATAAAAGAATGAAAATTCAAAGATAAAGTTATGGTTCTAATTGTGGCGTAGTTATATTTATTTAATTTAATGATAATTATTTAGGAGTTTTATTTTAATAATCAACTCTAAATAATGTTATTAATTAAACTAATAAATTTATTAATAAAAATGTTTCAAAAATTAATAAAAGAGATAAAGCTAACTATTTAAATAAAGATATTTTGTAATTAAATATCTAATAGTTGGTGCAAAAGATAATAAAATAATAAAAGATAACGAGCATCGAGTTCCCTCTCGTGATTGCACAATCAGAGCCCCAAATTTAGGGGAGAACTCTTTATCAAAGATCTAGAGCTCATTTTTGTGGGGAACCGGGTTTTGGAGAAGTGTTTTTTCAGAGAAAGAGGATTGTTTGCGTGCTTTGTGTGATTATCATTTTAGCATCATATTGGGTAGGATCTCATGGTTTAATTGTACAGTGGATTTTTGTTCTTCGAATTCCTATCTTCTTCATGTTTGGATAAATATGTTTTCAAAGTTTTTTAATGTGGTTGAAAACCCTTTTGCTAAAATCTTCTCTACCTTGTTCTTAATACGTCTTTGAGCAAGTAATTTTATTGAAACCCTTGTTGTACATTTTAATTGTTCTTCATCTGATTATCTATATATGAGAAATATAGATTTGGAACCCTCATTCTTTTAAATTTTGATCAGATGGGTTTTGGATTAAAAATTGAATTATAGAATGTAAATTCAAATGCTTTTTCTGGGTTTCCCTATTAGAGTATTGTTCATAGTTTTGTTTTGTTAAAAATTTTAGATAATGTAATTACATAGTAATTTGTAATGACAATGTAATCACATTATTAAATATTAAAAAAAATAAAATTATGCGATTTTGTTGAGGGGTTGTGATTGCAATATATATATATATATATATATATATATATATATATATATAAAATTGTGGTGGGCGAGGGCCACCACTCTCCACACTGTGAACAACTAACATATCCATAATTCTTATCAACAATATCCTTTACCGAACAAATATTGCAAAATAATGATAAAATACCTTTTTCCAAAAATAGGGCTTGCTTCTAAATCACTCTAACAAGTCACTTCAGAATGCACTTTGCTTCGAATGTGTTTGTAATGAAGTAAACTCAATTTTGTACTTCATTTATGCATATACTTGAAACTGCATTAATTGCGTACTTCACAAATATGAAAAAGTTGCTATTTGCATTCTGTAATTAGATAACTGCTCAAACTAATCTATCTAATCTTTAGATGTCACCCAAGGTTTACTTCAACCTCCTTCAATCATGAAAATCATCCTCAAAACTTTGCATCACAAAATTCTCTACGAAAATGTACTTTTCATCTTTTGTTATAGAATTAACTCTTACTGTAATACTAGTAACTCTAAAATTCATCATAACTTGTTTAGATGAGCTCCAAATTACAAGAAAGCTTAGGTACCATCTAAACACAACTAAATACATCTTTTCCCAACTTTGCTACCTCTAATTTGGTCTATGCATGAAGTTCTCAAATTCTGACATTGTGAACAAGCTTAATTCAACTTAATTGAAACAAACTCAACAACTAACTTTGATCTTTCCGTCTCATCATCGTTTAACTTTTCTTTTGAGATATCTATTCCTTTCACAAATGCTTCATTAAGGTCTTCTTGAAGTTCACTTATAATGTTTCTTTTTTCTTCATTGTCTTTGCTAGTTCTGAGGTTCCTTTCATGGTTCCTTCTATCATTCCTTCTGTTTCTGAAGTTTATTCTATTTTTCTTTCTAATTATGAAGTTTCTATCCATTCTGAAACACTTCGTTGTGTGTCTAAAGTTATTGCATAACTGACATACAGGTGCTTTTCTTCTAGGATTTTGCTAATCATCAAGTGCATGACAATTCCGAGCAATGTGTCCTAAGTTGTTACACTTATAGCACACAATCTGTCTATTGTCATCATAAGATCTTCTTTCTCTCGATGTCCTCTCATTAGATCTTTTCTATCTGTAGGGTTAGTATTTCTAGATATTCTACCATTTCTTCTATCATTATCATACTTAGGTTTCCTACAATCAATTGCATTATGACCCATACCATGACAATTATGACAATAAAAGTCCTTAACATGATTGAATGACTTATTAGTACAATCTCTTTGCATATGACCTATTTCATTACATAAAAAACACTTACCTCTAAATTCATACCTAGTTGTCTTGAAAGTCTCCACTTGCTTTGGTTCATCCAAGATTTCAACTTCATTGATTTGCTCAACTTCTTTAGGTTTCTTTGAAGATTGACTCGGTTCAATCTTATCATCAGATTTGTCTTTTGCTTTCACATCTGATCTAATCTTAGGTTTCTTCGTAGAAATATTAATTAGATATCCAAGACCAATCTTTTCATAAGAAGGTCTCTATATGGACATTGAACCATCAAGCTTTTCTCTACTAGAATAAAGCTTCTCAAGCTGCTGCTTACATTGTGTCAATTCACCTTTCACAATAGTATTGTACTTATGGAGTTCTTCATTATCTTCTTTCAATATTTTAGGTTTGGATGTTTTCTTTGCTAGACTTGCTCTCAAAATTGCATTTTCAATCTTCAAATTAGATTCAATTTTGCTAGGATCACTTCTCAAAGTCAACTTCAAATTTGTAATCTTCATTTCATGTTTCAAGATCTTGTACTCAATCTTCAACTTTGAATAGTCATCATCAATGGTTCCAGATTCAGTAATTTCAGGCTCAAATCTCAGATGTTCAATCTTTTCCTTTAACTAACCAATATATACTTTGGAGTCTTCATATATGTTCTTTAGCTTATCTCTTTCTTCAATAAGGAGATCAATTTGTTCAAGAGCTTCTTCAAGGTTATTTTTCAATTGTTCCATATCCATAGGGATCTTACTTAAGTTGTTAAGCCTCTTCAAAGTAACTGCACTCTGATACCAATTGTTAGAAATAGGGATTACTGGAGGGGGGGGGGATGAATTAGTAATCTACAAACTTTAGTCGCCAACTGGATATTATTACTTACTTTAAACCATGCAAAACCAAGCAATAAAGTAATGTTGAACAGTAACAGTAACAATGCACGAAGATAACTTATGACACCATATTTTGTTAACTAGGGAAAACCCCAGTGGGGATGATACCCACTAGATAATATACTTATATATATGTTCCTTGTTATAGGATGGACCCTGTTAGGATTCAATGAGAAAATTCAATATACGCAATCCCTGTTAGGAGACTTTGAATCCTTGTTAGGAGACTTTGACCCTGTTAGGAGTTGTAGTACAATGTATGCAAGAAGAGCCCATTGCCCAAACATGCAATTTCAACTACAAGAAGAGCTCACTACTCAAACAAGTAATTTACTGTTATTTTTCTTCCTTGTCTGATCTCTGATCTTCAGCTCAATCTCAGATCATTAGATAGCTCATATAAAACTTCACATATGCCGCTTTCACAAAAGTTCACTCACTTCACATAGCTTCACAAGCACATACAAGTACTTCACTTCCTCATAATATCAAGATAGCACACTTCTTATTGCAAGAAGTCCTTTGCATAAATATCATGCCTTTACATAAGTTATTTTTGGGTCAGCTAAGACCACAATCCACTTTTTAAAAGTTAGAGTAAACATCTAGGATGTTGTCCCTAATTGGACAAGTAATTGTTTTGCAACCGAAACAATTCTTTCCTTCAATTCCACTGTCCTACTTCATCAAAACATGATTAACTCTATTCCATACAGTCTGTACAAACTTCCAAGGTTATATACATTATCACCAATATGTATGCTATCTCCATGTAACTTTGCTTGCCATAATATGACGTCTGCAACATGTTATAAACAGAACAATACACTATTGCAAACCAAATTCTATACTTAGGCAATCTTCTAATAACCAAACATTAAGTATCTTTATTTCTAAGGTTTCTTATCAACATGTGCATTACGTGTTTCTATTAACAAAAATTATATATCACAATTAACCAATTGTCAACAATTTATCCATTTGTATAGTGTTACCTTGATTAGCTTCCTTGAAAGACTCACACATGGTTTGATAAAAGGAAGGTAATGGTTGAGATGAATAAATGGGTTGCAAAGCAAGAGAATGAGCTTTAGTTTGATGGTTCTTGCAGCATTGATGGGCATGTTGGTTATGAATGGTTTTTCAAGATGTTAGGATTAACTACCATAGGTTCCAAAGATAGAACAATGATAGGGTCAAGTATAGTAGCTGGAGGAATAGATGGAGAAGGTAAAACAAGTTCATAAGTGGAAGGGACAGATGAAGTAGGCAAGATAGAAGCAGGGAAGTGACACTTAGGAAGACTAAGCTTTAGAGTCTTGGCTACCTAATATTGTTGATATTGTCAATAAAGATGGTTGGGATGAGGAAGTGGTTATTTAGGAAGAGATAGCCAATATAAATTAATCTTAGCACAATCTCAAGGACGTGAAGGATTATAAAGGGAACAAATAATGGTGAAAATATATCCATTACAAGGAAATTCAATGCACTTAACCTAAAACTTTCATGAAACAAAGCCATGGAATACCAAGCTTAACTTGAAATTGATTGAAAGTGGGAATAGAAATAAAGGTAGTGTAAATGACCTTTTATATGACAGTAACAAGTAGAGTGATAGAACCTTGTGGACGATAAAGAAAATCATTACAAGTTCAAATCCATACAAGAGTTGTATCATAGGTACCTTTATGAAATCATTTGTTATAAAGGTGCTCTTTAGTAGTCGCATTCATAGTGGAAGAAGGATAAATTAAATTACTACTAGAAGAAATATGAGCAACTCCAACAGTAATGTAAAGAGGACCATAAGGTGCCTTAAACATATCATACTGACTAAAGGTAATAAGAGGTGTTTGTTTAGGTTTAGGTGGAGATAAGATTTGAGGTTGAGGTTGGAACTCAACATGATTATCTGATTCAATTTTATCATCATAACTAATGTTAGATGAAGAAGGTTGATTGATGACATTTGTTGAATGTGAAGGCAAAGGGTTATTATAAATTTGTAAGTTTTGATTAGGAGGTGTGATAGATTTATTTGCATTGTTAACTTGAGTATCAATAGATATAACATTAGAATAAATAATGTCTTGAATGACATTCTTCAAAGCATAAAATCTTTGAGTTTTATAGGCTAATGATGGTATTGACAAAAAGAATTTGAATCAAATGACTTAGACATTGGTTTTCTAGTGTCAATAGGCCGAGTAAGAGGAACCTTTAAGAATCCCAGCATGAATCATTTCACTTATCATCTCATATAAAGGTTTATATAATTGAGTGTATTTATGATTAGGATGATACATAGAGGAAAAAGTAGTTGTACCAAAGCCAAACAACTAAACTCAAAGATACAGATGACATAAAATACCAAAGCCTGAAGAGCTAATCAATTGAACATGGAAGGCTGCAAACAAACTAGGAACAAAAAGAAGAGTGTCTATATGGTAAATGATCCATCTCATTAAAATGCATAGATACCCAGCCATTGCATCCACCTAGTACATAGGAACAAATATTGAATACATAGCTCACTCCATCGAACTAAGAAAGCATGAGAAACAACAACACAAAATCCAATGTAGAGAAGGGTGAGGTGACATGCAACTAGAAAAATGGGCCAAAATAATTGCATGTCAAGGAACTATGATCAATATGCACAAAATGATACATTTGTGTGTATTGAGGTGGTCAATCTCAAACCCCACTAGTCTTTGTTTCTAGGACCCAAATCTACTTTTAGTAGTACTTTCTAGGTTTTTAGCTACTCTCTAAGTTTATCTTAAGGAAGGGTGTTAGAGTAATTAAATATTTTCTAATTAACTATATTTTACTTAAGATAAACTCTAGGCATCTAATAATTAATTATTTTATTACTTATTATCATGCAACCTAGGCTTTACATTTTAGTGTTTTGATCTCCTTTATAAGGATTGATCTCTTTGTATTCATTCATACAATCAATACAATTCACAATTCTTTTTTGCACATCAAGAATGTCTCCTCTGTGGCTATGAGAATTCCAACCTCCATAACTTTTGCTCCTATTTTTTTGTGACAAGTTTTTGCATGCATACGATTCTTGGGAGTTGCAGGGTTAATCTTTAATCAACTTCTACATGGTATAAGAGCTCTAGATCTTCATGCCCCTATTATGCTTGTGAGAGGTTTGGTTTTAGTTTTTAGATTTATTATTTTTCAAAAGCTTTTGTATAGGATATGGTGGGGGGAGGGGGAGATCACTATTTGTTTAGTGCACTTGGAGCCGAAACGGACCTCACCGTTGGATTCGTAGCACCCAAAAACCCCTATTTTCATATAAATTTTGTCTAATTTGGACGCAATTACAATTTGAAGCAAAACAAAAATTTCCCCATATTCGGCACACTTTCCAAGGTGGTTATTAATTTTTCCATACAAAAAAAAATATATATATATATATATATATATATATATATATATATATATATATATATAAATTCTTTAAAAAAAATGCATGCCTTTGTTTTGCATGGTTTTAAAAGTTTTGTTTTTTTTTAAAAGCTCTTTTTTAAACAAAAAGAAAAAGTGCATTAGTACACTTGTATCAGCAAGGTCACTAACATCATCAATACTTGGATGCAGGTCATGACATCAACATTTTTTGTCTAAAATTTTATGGCCTTCAAACTGTCCTTTTTTCATTTGTTTTGTCCTAAAGACCTATTAATGGTTTTTTAGTCGTATCTTGGGCATATGAAGTTATTTTTTGAGAAATCTTATATTGTCGAAAAGCTCTTTTCGAGACCTTCATATTGGTGTGGGTTATTTTATATGTTCATTCTTTTTTGATGATTTTTTATTCTATCAAGGTTAAGAGTTTTATTTTACACTCCAGGAGACATATCTTGAGCATTTGATCTCCAATTTAGGAATTTTTTTACATCATTACAAAGGGATTTTTGAGATCTTTCTAGTGATGCTCGTTGTTTTTCTAGACTATGCTCCAAGCACATTTTATTCAGTTTTTTGCATTTTTGTATTCTAGTGGATATCTTGGATGTTCTAGGTATGGAGATTGATTTCGTTGCTTCAAATAATTCATCATGGGTTGTACTATTTGTTATATCAGCCTTATTATGTCTCTTCTGGTCTTTGTAGACATTTATTGTAAGCATTATTACAAATGCACTGAGATAAAGTGCCACAACTCCCAAGAATCACTTGCATGAAAACACTTGTCACAAAAAGAGAGGAGCAAAACTTATGGAAGTTAGAATTCTCAGATCCATAGAACAGACATTCTTGATGTGCAAGAAAGAATTGCAAATTCTATTGAATGAATGAATGAATACAAAGAGGATAATCCTTAAAAAGTAGATTGAAACCATAAAAGGTAAAACCTAGATTGCATCATAATAATCAATAAAAGAACTAATTTTTAGATGTCTAAAGTTTAGCTTAAGTACACTAGTATTAATTAGAAAATATCTAATTACTATAACATTTATTAAACCTCCAAAGGTATCTAGTAGCAAAGGGTTGGATGAAAAGAATGAGATCTTAATTGAATCCATTAGTCCCATCTCTTCCTCTACATCTTTCAACACAAACCTTCATAATAGGGTTTTATCATGGTTTTCTTTGTGTCATATTGTGTGTAATATTTAACTCATGCTACATTCCCAAACTCTTGTCACTCTTAAAGGATGTCCTCCTCAACAACTCATTATCACTCCTAAGGGACTCCCTCAAGATAATAAGTCTCTTAGAGTTCTTAAGGGAAATACTAGACTTTGGTTTCTCATGCTTATCAAACATAGAATAATTCCCAACCTACTATTCTAGTTTCTCTTATACCTTTACCTCCTTCTTAAGTAATTCTTCCCCAAGCACCTCACTTTCCTAGTTCATTTGGAAAGGAGTATGATTTAGTTAAATATTTATGTGATGCTCCTCACTTTTCACATGAATGAAGAAGGCAAGCAACAGGAAAGAACACGTGGACACCCCAATTTGACATAGAGAGATTGCAAGGTGGAAGCAAAGGGCTAGTTTCTTATTCTTCATTATAAACATGAGGTTATCATTCTACTTCAAACTTTCAGACACGACATAGTGTCATAGAGATGCAAGGGGGTCTTGAATATGGTTAAAGTACTCTAGTGTCTAGGACTTGATATGATTTCTACACTATATTCGGATATGATTCTTTGCAACTTCATAAATTTACATACATTTTTATTAAATATTATATCATGCAACCTAGGTTTTACATTTTATGGTTTTGATCTCCTTTATAAGGATTGATCTCTTCATATTCATTCAATCATTCAATAGAATTTTAAATTATTTCCTGTACATCAAGAATGTCTCCTCTATGGATCTGAGAATTCTAGCCTCCATAACTTTTTCTCCTCTCATTTTGTGATAGGTGTTTCCATGCAAGTGAGTCTTGGGAGCTGTGACACTCTAGAAACTTATAACATGAATCCTGTGATCTCCCTTACCATGATAAGTCTCAAGATGAGGTACCTCAATATATTTTGGTATAACAACATGAAGAATATCTAAGGAAAGGGGATTAGCAATGTCACATGTAGGAATTTTATACTTAGATTGAGTGAATTAAGTCACTTATTTTTGTAACGTAGTGACAATTTGAACCAAGCTACTAGTAGTAGGATTGGAAGATGTGATTGTAGGAATATATATATTAAATGTATTAGGAAAATTATAATAAGTAGAAGGAAGATGAAAATATGTCTATGGAGGATTAGAAGGGATGGGTAAAGGATTAGAATATGCAAAAGGAACCAATTTATATGAAGGTAAAGAAAAGGGGATGGAAGCAAGACAAAAAATCATGAGAAGTGAAAAGATAAGAAGACCAACACTTAAAGGAGTGGAAACTTATGTAGAATTATTCATAAGAGGTGGACCATACATAGGTGTACTAGAAAGAGTGGTAGAAATTGGAATAGAAGGTTAAGTGGTTGTGGAAGGAGAAGCATATCCCAAGTCTTTAGCAAATTTTGACAAAGACTTAGCATGAGTATTGATATGGTGAGATATACCACAATGTTATTATCATCATTATTAACAAGTTTCTTAAGATCCTCAATGGCTGCAACACTATAAGGAATTTTATGTTCTTGCACAAACCAAGTTTCCAATTTATCAAATTCAAGTTATCAACTTGCAAAGGAGGAACTCTTAAGGCTTCATCTTCATCATGGGATGAGGGAGAAGAGCTATGGTCCATTATAGGATTAAGATCACAAGAAAATATGGTAGTCTCACCATGAGTCCTAGGAAGGAAATAAGAATCATGATCAAATGAGCCCATGAGTCCAAGGATTCTTCTAATGGGAATATTATAGGTTGGACTTAGTGTAATTAAGCTCATAAAAGGGGAGATCACAAAATATAATAGTAACAATATCTAACCACGCAAATGTAACAAAGAGCATAAAAGAGATATATAACCACACACAAAAGATAGCTAGATCAAAATCTAAGGAGAAGGATAGGGATTTACCAAAATAAGAGAAAGTCAAAGTCAAAAAATAAAGGGGGGAAATGACACCAATGATAGGTCCATTAAAAATCTTGCATTATCATGTTTTTTCATTTTTTTTTAAAGGACAAATACACAAATATTTGTATTTCATTTCATTTTGAGTAGCTCGTTTTACTTTCAAGATGTATGATTTCTTTCATGAGTATTTTGATGATGCATTAATTATTTTTGAATCTAATTAAAGATCAACCCCACATCTCCCAAGAATCACCTACATGAAAACACCTATCATAGAAAGAGAGGAGCAAAAGCTATGGAGGTTGGAATTCCCAGATCCATAGAGGAGACATTCTTGATGTACCAAAAGGAATTGAAAATTGTATTTGAATGAATTAATGAATACAAAGAGATCAATCCTTATAAAGGAGATCAAAACCCTAAAAGGTAAAACCTAGGTTGCATGATAATAATTAATAAAAGAATAAATTACTAGATGCCTAAATTTTAGCTGAAGTATAATATAGTTAATTAGAAAATATCTAATTACTCTAACACCCTCCCCCACCAAAATAAACTTAGGGAGTAGCTAAAAACCTAGAAACTACTACTAAAAGTAGAAATGGATCCTGACAATAAATCTTGAGGAGGTACCCAAGCACAACCAATTCATTGTAAGAGGAGAATAGAGAAAACTACATGGGGAAAACCCTACTCCAAAAAGATATGGAAATAATGCTTAAAAAAACTAGTGAAGGACTAAAGAAGCCTCCAAACTAAGGAATTTCTTAGAAGATAGGAACAAAAGATGAACATGAAGAACACCATTGAAGCATGTATAAGTTCTAAAGCTATGTCAAAAGTAATTGTTGATCTAAAGAAGCTCCACTAAAATAGAATCTAACTAGGTATAGAAGACTCTAATTTGCATGAGTGCTCTTGGAAGACACTACTCGAATCAGGAGGTACACAAAGGAAAAAAAAAACTCAACTCAAAGATACAAATGATATAAAATACCAAAGCTTGAAGAGTTGGTCAATTAAACATGGAAGGCTGCAACCAAAGTAGGAACGAAATGAAGAGTGTCTATATGGTAAGTGATTCATCTCACTGAAATACATAGGTACCCAATCACTGTATCCAACTAGTACATAGGAACAAATAGTGAATACATAGCTCACTCCATCGAACTAAGGAACCATAAGAAATAACAACAACAAAAAACCCCAATGAAAACAAGGGTGGGGTGACATGTAACTAGAAAAGTGGGCCAAAATAACTACATGTTGAGGAACTATGATCAAAATGCACAAAATAATACATATGTGTGTACTAAGGTGATGAATCTCAGAGACCTCATCACTCTTTATTTATGGGACCCAAATCTACTTTTAGTAGTAGTTTCTAGGCTTTTAGCTACTTCCTAAGTTTATCTTAAGGGGGGTGTTAGAGAAATTAGATATTTTTTAATTAACTCTATTTCACTTAAGAAAAAATCTAGGCATCTAATAATTAGTTTTTTTATTAATTATTATCATGCAACCTAGGTTTTACCTTTTAGGATTTTGATCTCCTTTATAAGGATTTATATCTTTATATTCATGCATTCAATCAATACAATTTGCAATTTCTTTTTGCATATCAAGAATGTCTCCTTTGTGGATTTGAGAATTCCATCCTCTATAACTTTTGCTCCTCTCTTTCTATGACAAGTGCTAACATGCAGGTGATTATTGGGAGTTTTGGGGTTAATCTTTAATCAACTTATACATGGTATCATAGCTATAGATCTTTGTGCCCCTATTCTGTTTGTAAGAGGTTTGCCTTTAGTGTTTAGATCTATTATTCTTCAAAATGGTTTTTTTGTTTTTTTTTTTTTTTTTTGGTGGTGGTGGGGGGGGGGGGGGGGGGGGGGGTGTCACTATTTTTTTAGTGTAGTTGGAGCCCAAATGGATGTCACCATTGGATTTGTAGCACCAAAAACCACTATTTTTATATGTTTTGATATAAAATTTGTCCAATTTGGACACAGTTATAATTTGAAGCAAAAAAATTGCCCCCAAATATGGCACACTTTGGTAATTAATTTTTATATACAATATGTAGATTCAAAAAAAATCCATAAAAAAATGCATGCTTTTGTTTTGCATGGTTTAAATGCATTTTTTTAAGGCACTTTTTAAAACAAAAAGAAAATGTGCATGATTACACCTGCATTTGCAAGGTCACTAACATCATCAATACCTGGATGCAGGCCAAGACATCAACATTTTTTAGCTAAAACTTTATGGCCTTCAAATTGTCCTTTCTTTGATTTGTTTTGTCCTAAAGACCTATTGATAGTTTTTTAGTCGTATCTTGGGCATACAAAGGTATTTTTTGAAAAATCTTATATTGTCAAAAAGCTTGTTTCTAGCCCATTATATTGATATAGGTTATTTTATGTTTTGGTTCCTTTTAAATGGTTTTTTAGGTTATCAAGGTCAAGAGTTCTATAATACACTCTGAGAAACATATCTTGAGCATCTAATCTACAATTTGGGAAAATTTTACCTCATGAGAAAGGTCTTTCTTAGGTATTTCTAGTGATGCTTGTTGTTTTAATAGACTATGCTCCAGGTACATTCCATTCATTTTTTTGCATTTTTGTATTCCGGTAGATATCTTGGTTGTTTTAGGTCTTAGGATCAATTTCGTTGCTTCAAACAATTTATCATGGGCTATACTATTTGTTCTATCAATCTTATGTCTCTTCTGGTCTCTGTAGACATCTATTGTATGAATTATTGCAATGCCCTAAGATAAATTACCACAACTCCTAAGAATCACCTACATGAAAACACCTGTCACAAAAAGAGAGGAGCAAAAGTTATGGAGGTTGGAATTCTTAGATCCATAAAGGAGACATTCTTGATGTGCAAGAAAGAATTGAAAATTATATTGAATGAATGAATGAATATGAAGAGATCAATACTTATAAAGGAGATCAAACCCATAAAAAGCTAAAACCTAGGTTGCATGATAATAATTAATTATTAGATGCCTAAAGTTTAGCTTAAGTAGAATAGGATTAATTAGAAAATATCTAATTACTTTAAAAGTTATTAAACCTCTAAAGGTGTCTAGTAGCAAAGAGTTGGATGAAAAATAATGAGATCTTAACTGAATCCATTCCTCCCACGTCTTCCTCTAGATCTTTCAAGACAAACCTTTATACTAGGGTTTTATCATGGTTTCATTTGTGTGTAATATCAAACTCATGCTACATTTCCAACCTCTTATCACACTTAAAGGATGTCCTCCTCAACAAATCGTTATGACTCCTAAGGGACTCCCTCTGGATAATAAGACTTATAGTTCTCAAGGGAAAGATTAGACTTTAGTTTCTCATGCTTATCAAACACAGAATAATCCTCAACTTGCTATTCTAGATGCTCCTTTACCTTTACCTCCTTCTCAAGTAATTCTTCCTCAAGCACCTCACTTACCTAGTTCATTTGGAAAGGAGTATGATTTAGTTCAACATTTATGTAATGTTCCTCATTTTACACACGAATAAAGAAGGAAAGCAATGGGAAAGCGCACGTGGACACCCCAATCTGACACAAAGAGATTGCAAGGTGGAAGCAAAGGGGTAGTTTCCTATTCTTCATTATACATGTGAGGTTATAAATCTACATCAAGCATTCAAACATGACATAGTATCATGGAGATGTAAGGGAATCTTGAAGATGGTTAGAGTACTTTAGTGTCTGGGACTTGGTATGATTTCTATGCTATATTCAGATATGATTCTTTGCACCTTCATATATTTACATACATTTTTATTAATTATTATCACACAACATAGGTTTTACATTTTTTGGTGTTCATCTCCTTTATAAGGATTGATCTCTTCATAGTCATTCATTCATTCAATAAAATTTGCAATCCTTTCTTGTACATCAAGAATGTATCCTTCGTGGATATGAGAATTCTATCCTACATAACTTTTTATTCTCTCCTTTTGTGACATGCATTTTCATGTAGGTGATTCTTGGGAGTTGTGGCACTCTAGAAACTTTTAACATGAATCATGTGATATCCCTTACCATTAGAAGTCTCAAGATGAGGTATGTCAACATGTTGTGGTATAAAAACATGAAGGATATATCAAAGAAAATGGGATTATAAATATCACATGTAGTAATGTTAAACCTAGATTGAGTGAATTGAGTTACTTGTTGTTGCAATGTAGTGACAATTTCAATGAAGCTACTAGCAGTAGGATTGAAAGATGTGATAGTAGGCATAGATATATTAAATGTATTTGGAAAATTATAATAAGTAGAAGGAAGGTACAAAGATGTCTGTGGAGGATTAGAAGGGACGGGTAAAGGATTAGAATATGTAAAAGGAATCGCTTTATATTAAGGTAAAGAAAAAGGGATGGAAGTAGGAAGAAAAATCACGAGAAGTGAAAGGCTAGGAAGACAAACACCTAAAGGAGTGGAAACCTGTGTAGAAGTTATCATATGATGTGGAGCATAAATAGGTATACTAGAAAGAGTGGTAGAAATTGGAATAGAAGGTTCAATGATTGTGGAAGGAGGAGGATATCCTAAGTATTTAGCAAATTCCAACAAAGACTTAGAATGAGTATTGATATGGTGAGATATACCACAATGTAATTATCATTATCATTAACGAGTTTCTGAAGATCCTAAATGACTGCAACATTATAAGGATTTTGATGTTCTTGCACAAACCAAGTTTCAAATTTATCAAATTCATGTTATCAAATTGCAAAGGAAGAAATCTTAAGGCTTCATCTTCATCATGGGATGAGGGAGAAGAGTTATGATCCATTATACGATTAATATGATGAGAAAAGATGGTAGTGTGACCATGAGTCCTAGGGAGGAAATAGGAATCATGATCAAATGAGCCCATGAGTCTAGGGATTCTCCTAAAGGGGATGTTATGGGTTGGAATTAGTTTAATTAAACTCATCAAAGGAGAGATCACAAAATAAAATACTAACAAGATCTAACCAAGAAAATGTAAGAAAGAGAATAAAAGAGATATCTAACTACACACAAAAGATAGCTAAATCCAACTCTAAGGAGAAGGAAAGGGGTTTACCAAAAGAAGAGAAAATCTAAGTCCAAAAATAAAAGGGGGAAATGGCACCAATGATAGCTCCATTAAAAATATTGCATTATCACAATTGTACTCTTTAAAAAAAAGAAAAAATACACAAATATTTTCATTTCATTTGATTTGAGTAGATTGTTTTACTTTCAAGATGTATGATTTCTTTCATGAGTATTTGTATGATGCATTCATTATTGTTGAAGTTGATTAAAGATCAATCCCAAAACTCCCAATAATCACCTACATACAAACACCTGTCACAGAAAGAGAGGAGCAAAAGCTATGGAGGTTGGAATTCCCAAATCCACAGAAGAGACATTTTTGATGTGCAAAAAAAATTGTAAATTGTATTGAATGAATGAATGAATACAAAGAGATCAATCCTTATAAAGGATATCAAAACTCTAAAAGGTAAAACCTAGGTTGCATGATAATGATTAATAAAAGAATTAATTACTAGATACCTAAAGTTTAGCTTAAGTAGAATTTAGTTAATCAAAATATATCTAATTACTCTAACACTCCCCCCCCCCCCCTCCCCCCAAAAAATTAAACTTAGGGAGTACCTAAAAACTTAGAAACTACTATTAAAAGTATAATTGGATCCCGATAAAAAATCTTAATGAGGTACCCAAGCACAACCAAATCTCTATAAGAGGAGAAATAAATAAAACTACATGGGAAAAACCCTACTCAAAAAAGAGATGGAAATAATACTAAAAATAACTAGCGAAGGATTGAAGAAGCTTCCAAATTAGGGAATGTCTTAGAAGATAGAAACAAAATATGATCATGAAGAACACCACTAGAGCATGTATAAGTTCTAAAGCTCTATCAAAAGTAACAATTGATATGAAAAAGCTCCACTGAAATAGAATCTAACTAGGTAGAGAAGACTCTAATATGCATGAGTGCTCTTAGAAGACACTACTCAAATTAGGGGGTACACAAAGGAAAGCAACTAAATTCGAAGATACAGATGACATAAAATACCAAAGCTTAAAGAGCTAATCAATTGAACATGGAAGGCTGCAACCAAAGTAGGAACAAAAAGAAGAGTGTCTTTATGGTAAATGATCCATCTCACCAAAATGCATAGGTACCCAAACAATGCATGCACCTAGTACATAGGAACACATAGTGAATACATAGCTCCATCGAACCAAGGAAGCATGAGAAACAAACAAAAAAAACCCAATGCAGAAAAGGGTGAGGTGACATGCAACTAGAAAAGTGGGCCAAAATAATTGCATGTCAAGGAACTATGATCAATATAAACAAAATAAATCATATGTGTGTACTGAGGTGATCAATCCTAGACACCTCATCAGTCTTTGTTTTTGGGACCCAAATCTACTTTTAGTAGCAATTTCTAGGTTTTTAGCTACTCCCTAAGTTTATCTCAAGGGGGGGTGTTAGAGTAATTATATATTTTCTAATTAACTCTATTTCACTTAAGTTAAACTTTAGGCATCTAATAATTAATTATTTTATTAATTATTATCATACAACTTATGGTTTACCTTTTAGGTTTTTGATCTCCTTTATAAAGATTGATCTCTTTGTATCCATTCATTAAATCAATACAATTTGCAATTCTTTTTTGCACATCAAGAATGTCTCTTCTGTGGATTTGAGAATTCTAGACTCCATAAATTTTGCTCCTTTCTTTATGTGATAGGTGTTTGCATGCAAAAAATTCTTTAGAGTTGCGGGGTTAATCTTTAATCAACTTCTATATGGTATTAGAGCTCTAGATCTTCATGCCCCTCTTTTGTTTGTGAGAGGTTTGGCTTTAGTTTTTAGATCTATTATTTTTCAAAAAAAAATTGTATAGGATGTGGGGGGTGGGTGGGGGGTTACATTTTTTTAGTGCACTTGGAACCCAAACCAACCTCACTGTTGGATTCGTAGCACCCAAAAACTCCTATTTTCATATAAAATTTGTCCAATTTGGACACAGTTGCAATTTGAAGCAAAAAGATTTGTCCCCAGATCTAACATGCTTCCCAAGGTGGTGTTTAATTTTTTTATACAAAAAAAAAGCTTTAAAATAACCCCATGGCTTTATTTTGCATGGTTTTAAAAGTTTTTTTTAAAATCACATTTTTAAACAAAAAGAAAAAGTGCATGAGTATGCCTGCATCAACAAGCTGGTACTGACATCATGAATAGTTGGACACAAGTCATGACATCAACATTTTAAAGCTGAAATTTGATGGCCTTCAAATTGTCCTTTCTCTGATTTGTTTTTCCTAAAGACCTATTGATGATTTTTTAGTTGTATCTTGGGCATACGAAGGTATTTTTTGACAAATATGATATCATCAAAAATCTCTTTTCGAACCTATCATATTGGTGTAGATTATTTTATGTTTTCATGATTTTTTTAGAGGAGCAAAAGTTATGGAGGCTGGAATTCTTAGATCCACAGAGGAGACATTCTTGATGTGCAAGAAAGAATTACAAATTCTATTGAATAAATGAATGAATACAGATAGATCAATCCTTATAAAGGAGGTCAAAACCATAAAATGTAAAACCTAGGTTGCATGATAATAATTAATAAAAGAATTAATTATTAGATGCCTAAAGTTTACCTTAAGTAGAATAAGATTAATTAGAAAATATCTAATTACTCTAACAGTTACTATACCTCTAAAGGTGTTTAGTAGCGAAGGGTTGGATGAAAAGAATATGATCTTAATTAAATCTGTTCCTCCCACGTATTCCTCTACATCTTTCAAGACAAACCTTTATAATAGGGTTTTATCATGGTTTCATTTGTGTGATATTGTCTATAATATTGAACTCATGCTACATTCCCAACCTCTTATCACTCTTAAAGGATGTCCTCCTCAACAACTTGTTATCACTTCTAAGGAACTCCCTCAAGATAATAAACCTCTTATGGTTCTTAAGGGAAATACTAGACTTTGGTTTCTCATGCTTTTCAGACCTATAATAATCCTCAACCTATTATTATAGTTGCTCATATACCTTTACCTCCTTCTCAAGTAATTATTCCTCAAGCACCTCACTTACCTAGTCCATTTGGAAAGGAGTATGATTTAGTTCAAAATTTATGCAATGATCCTCATTTTGCACATGAATCAAGAAGGAAAGAAAGAGGAAAACACATGTGGACACCCCAATCTGACATACATAGATTTTAAGGTGGAAGCAAAAGGCTAGTTCCTTATTCTTCATTGTAAAAGTAAAATTATCATTCTACATCAAGCATTCAAAGATGACATAGTCTCATGGAGATGCAAGGGGGTCTTGAAGATGGTTAGAGTAATTTAGTGTATGTGACTTGGTATGATGTATACACTATATTCAAATCTAATTCTTTTCACCTTCATACATTTACATACATTGCACACTTACATGCTAGGGTATCACTCATAGAGTAGATTCTTAGCATATTGGAATATTTAAATTGTTGATCTACAAATATAGGATACACATACACTACATACACACACAAAAACTTTCTTAACGATTATTCATGGAGGTGGAAATGACCAAAGTGGGGGGTTGATGAAGGAAAATCCCTTTACAGCCACCCACACACACCAAATTTGTCACAGGGTTGTAGGATGTTGAATTGGTGATTGTGGATCTAGAAACTACTTCCTTAGAGCTTTTTGGAGAACTTGGTCCAACCTCATTATAGTGCTTCTAGAACACGGTGACCTTGCAAAAATAATTCTATAGAATTACCACTAGGTCAACCAATTCCCTTTATTTTTTGAGAAAAAATGACTCTCTCAAGTGCATTTCAAGGTGAGTCCATCTCTTATTTTATCTTTTAGTATTTACTTATTTTCATATCTATATTGGGTTCTTTGTGTACATTTCAAATCTTTAATCATCTCATGTACATTACTTAGATCTCATTTGCTCCTAGTAAATCTCATAACATTGCATGAAAGAGACATGTCTAGTGTACTTCCTTGATGTGTTTTTAGATTGTGTATTAGCACCCCTTTATCAAACTGGGTTTTTGTTGATGAAACCTAGGGTTTATTGAGAGTTATGCTTGGAAGCCCCTATTTATCTTGTATTGATTGGCTTAGGGAGGACATGTTAAACTTGTTTCATCAAGTTTGTATTGTTATCATTGGCATCATTTTCCCCCTAAACATTTTGGCTCGACCCCATTACAGTGCTTTTGGAACATGGTGACTGTTGACACAAAATTTGGTACCCTTGCTTGAGGTATGACCCTTGACCTTGTGTAACATGGAAATGACCTCCAGGTGTGGGACTTGTGCTCTAAAGTTGAATCTTTAGAAAAGGAAAACTTCCTCACTATTAGGATGCACCTAACTACTGTTTGAGAGGAAAAGGGGGAAGGGGAACTTAAAATAAATGCAGAAAAGAAAAGGGAGTGATGCATCGAGATAGAACTAGGGTTACAACTCTACCCACAATGGAACAAAATATCAATGAAACACTCGAATACACAGATATTGACTCTAATTTACCTTCAAAGAACTCACATGTAGGTTTAGAACTGATAGATTGCTAAAAGGAAGGACATCTTCACAATGCAACAATCATCAACATATTGAACACAACATGCAATCCTTGTAAACTAGAAAGAAACATTCAAAACAAGGAAAGATACATGGACAAATAATGAATGGTAGGAAAAAGTAAGGAAGAGAGCTATTTAATTAATGGAAGGCAAAAGTTGCAAAGAATAATGCCACTACAAAATACAGATAGAGAAGAACCCTTAACAAATATTTACAACTGCCTTTTAAAGAGTTTAGGCATAACTCTAATTAAACATTGAGTTCAAACCTCAACCAAGTGGAGTTGAGTTGCAGATGAGAGTAATAATTGATGAGGTGCTACTTACATAAAGTAGATTTGCATCCCATAAACAAAGCCTAATGAGGTACCCAAGCACAGCCAAATTTCTAAAAAGAGGAGAAATAGAGAAAACCACATGGGAAAAAAACCTACTCCAAAAAGAGATGGAAATAATGCTGAAAGAACTAGTGAAGGACTGAAGAAGCCTCCAAACTAAGGAATGTCCCAAAAGATAGGAACAAAAGATGATTAAGAAGAACACCACTGAAGCATGTAGAAGCTACAAATATCTGTCAAAAGTAACTGTTGATCTGAAGAACCTCCACTAAAATGGAACCTGACCAGGTAGAGAAGACTATAATTTGCATTGAATCAGGAAGCACACAAAGGCAAACAACTAAACTCAAAGATAAAAATGGCACGAAACACCAAAGCCTGAAGAGTTGATCAATCAAAGCAAGGAATCTGAGAAACAATAGAAGAACCCCCCCTAATGTAGACAAGGGTGAGGTGATAGGAAATTGGAAAAATGGGCCAAAATAATTGTATGTCAAGGAACCATGATCAAGATGCACAAAATAGTACATATGTGTGTACTGAGGTGATCAATATCAAACACATCATGAGGCTAATGTCATGAAAGGGACACTCACTAGACAAAGGAAGATGGCAAAAAAAGAAAATACATCAACCCCCTGTGACACTTTAATCGAAGTAGTGCATGTATAATAAGGCATAAGATATGGTGAATCCAAAGAATACAATAATTTGCATAAGTGTTCTTAGATGACACTACTCAAATCAGAAGACAAAACAAGGCAAAATAACTGATATGAAAATATAGATGCAATATGGCACTTTATCTCAATGTGTTTGCAAGAATGCATACAAATGATGTCTAAATAGACTAGAAGAGACACAAGACTAATACAATAGATAGTACAAGTCATGAAGAATCATTTGAAGCAACAAAATTGATTCTCAGACTTGAATCAACCAAGATATCCACCAGAATACAAAAATGCATAAGATTGAATATAATATGCCTAGAGCACAATCTAGAAAAATAATTAGCATAATTGAAAAGAGCTTGGAAAGACCTTTCCAATGATATAAAGAATTCCCAAATCAGAGATCGAATGCTTAAGGTATGCCTCTCGGAGTACAAAACTATACCCCTAACTTTAATAGCAAAAAAAGCCATAAAAAGCATCAAAACTAAAAACTAATTATACCATTATGATAGGCTTGGAATCAACTTTCTGGTGATATCTTGTTTTTGGGAAATGGTGTTCATATGCTTGAGATATGAGAAAAAATGTGAAGGTATATCCAAACAGAGCCTCAAGAGGTGATAGGACTATTGATGCAATGCTGATGTAGTGCTAATGTCAACAAGTGATGAGCTCAAATTTGATGGAAAAATGATCATTGAAGGAAAAAAAAAGCCAAAAAAAGACCCTTGGTGGAGAAAAATTCCAATCCCTGGAAATAAGAGCTGGATCAAAGGGCTGATGCCGGATTAAAAATTGGTGGCCAAAATAAGCATGTGGAAAAAAGTCAAACATGCTAGAATATTGTCCTCTACTAGGAATAAACTTGTTGGTGTCAGAAACAAAGCCCATGGCAAATAAAAATTCCATGTGTAAAAAATGAATACCTCTAAATAACTAATAGAAGAGAGACAACAACACATGTCAAATGAAAAAGGCATTGGCAATCCACAAAACCATAAACCACTAGCATGGACTTACTGAGCAGGTGGGAATTTCCAATCCCAAAATAGTGCATAGCACTAAAACTGCCTTTTAATCTCATAAAATCCCAACAAAAGTCACAAAACCAAACAACCCCCATTGGTGGTTTCTAGAAAACATGAACAAGGTGTGCGCAGCCACCCTTGCCATAGATGCATAAGGGATGAGTCCACATGCTGCCTACTTGCTCTGCCACTCAACTAACTCTCCTCTTGCTCCATTTACTTCTCCAAAGCTTCATTCTTTCTTATCTACTCTCCACTAAACTTCACATGTATCTTAAAAAGGAAACAAATTATGACCAATCAACAGACCACGTGTTAAAGCGAGCAAAAAAAATGGTAATTGTTGTGTTCCTTGTTAATGATGCTCAAATACCTGGATAGGAATAATCGAGTTTCCACATCATGATGTTAAATTGTGTGAAAATTGATGGTAACAATCCAAATGGAAAACATCCATGGACCATGGAATCTATGTTATCTGCATTCTAGCAAAATTGGTTGTTATTATTATATCGATTATAGGCATTCCCATCACTAGAAAAACTACCCATTCCAAATAGAAAAAGTGCATAGGGAGAGTGGGAAGCAAGAGTCCTGAAACTGATGACTTGGAGCCAATCACACCATTAATCAAGACCAATGTATAGAAAGTGAACTCCAAGAGAAAAATGGCCATTGATTTTGCCAAAATCAAAGGTGCCATTTATTGCCAAAGAAAAGACCGCTTATGTAGAATGGAGAGGTGGCTACATGTGGAGGCACTGATCCCAAACTAAAAAAGGCATTAATAGGAAGACATTGCTTTGGGTGCATCAAATTGTGTGCACAATCTCCAAAAATAACCGCTACACATCCATAAAATGCAGGTTCCAATACACATCCTTGGAAGCCACACAAAGAGGAGAAGAAACTTCCATGAAGTAGCTATTGCGCAAGGGGTAAACAAAAAGACATATACAAGGGTGATCTATCCTTTGACTCTACCAAATTTGAGCAGCCTGACTTCAAAAGGAAGCTGAGAATAGGGAAGGAGCCCAAAAAATGTTTCCTATATAACTCTTCTTTTGCAATAAAGGCATGGGCCTTATAAAAATTTAGCCATAGAAATTATTTTCTTTGATAAATTAAATCAAAAATACCTTGCCTCAATTTGCGTGCCCAAGTCAAAATAGTTTTGGTACAAATTTTTTTTGCCTTACATTTCAATAGTGTCCAAACTAGATGTATTTTATATGGAAATGGGGGTTTTTGAGCACTCTGAGCTAAACAATAATGCCTATTTTTGCTCAATGTGCCTCAAAAATCAATGATCCCCCCAGATCCAATAAAAAAATCTATTGAAAGTGCAAATCTGAAAAATGATGCCAAATTTCTCACAAACTGAACAAGAGCATGAAGGTTTGGAGCTCTAATACCACATTGAAGTTGATGAAAGATCAACCCCACAGCTCTAGAGAATCACCTGCATGCAAACACTTGTCACAAAAAGAAAGAAGCAAAAGTTGTGGAGGCTATAATTGCCAGATCCATAGATGAGACATTCTTGATGAGCAAAAAGAGGAATTGCTATTATCAAAAGTGCATCAATCTCAATGAATGTTTACAATGAGAGATCATCCTTATAAATGAGATTAAAACCCTAAAAAGGTCTTACCTAGGTTGCATTATAATAATTAATAAAACTATTAATTATTAGATGCCTAAAGTTTAGCTTAAGTAGACTACATTTAATTAGAAAATATCTAATTACTCTAACAATAAACACAAAGCCAAATAAAAAAATTATGTTAATGTCTCTAGAAGAATGAACTTGAGACAATGTGTCATCATTGCCATTATAAACCACTTTTTATGCATATCTCACCCTTTCCTACCACAATCATACGGTTGCTCCTTACACACGTTGATTGATGAGTGATATTGCCAATTCCTATATCATCTAGCAGGTGACCATTCCAAATCCTTTATTCCTTTAAAAATATAATTCCTCTTGACAAATTGAACTAAAATCTTTTAAAAATTCAAAATTATCTTGTAGTGGTCCCGCCACTCCAACATTGGAGAGCTTATCTGCTAATGAATTGGCCTCTCTCAAAATGTGGTAAATTTTAAACTCATCCAATTCATCAAAAAGGGCATGAATTTGTATATTGTATATGTATTGTCTTAAAATGGATGCACTTTCCTTTTAATTTTTTTTATCCCCCATCCTTATTGACTTCCTAGACCAGGGGTGGATCTCTATTCAATGTTTCTTTCCTCCTATCATGCACCATATCTTCTAGTTTCATCTACATCTCCTTTTGGGCCTTCTCATGGCCATTTTTCTCTATTCTCTTGGTCTAGGTCGACCTAGGTTGACTTGGTCTTTTATAAGGCCCTTTTTCTCCATCCTTTGGGTCAGGGTGATCTTATTCTTGATGATTATGAGTTTTGGGGCTTGAAAGGCCTCAAGTTTACCAATTGATTTATTGTTATATTGTGTCAGCTCAAAGTTAACTCTATGCTTAATAGTTGTCCTAGAGTTAACTCTCCACTTAATAGTCATCATGAAGTTAACTTTTTGCTTTCTAAGTCAGCCTTAATTGTTTTCCCACCAGAAAACTAGTATTAAAGGAGGCTTGGGGGCTTCATTTTCATATCTCATCTCATCAAGATTCCACAAATCATTAAGAAATCAAGGCATTTTAGAGCTCAAGGCATCCAAGTATTCAAGCAAGCAAGCAAGTTTCCTTCAAGTCTTCAAGGATTCTTTTTGAGCATCTCTTCTTTAATATCTAGCATTATTGTTGGCCATAAAGGGAGGAGATCTACATTGAAGCATTCATTATCTTATTAATTGATTCATAGCTATATCCATGGATTCATGATGTGGTTATGGTAACTCCATTGCAATTGTGGAGATATACTATATCCTTCGACATACCGAATCCAACATCTACAACATACAATAAGGCAAAATTCTTATGGACAACAATTTTTACAAGCAAGGTGAATATTTACATTTATCTTATTTTCTTTACATACATTACAATTACATTTCAAAGTTGATTCCCCAACAAAACCCCCAAAACTAAATTTTTATATGTATGGGAGCAAGATAGAAGAATTTTGCATCCAGATCTAGAAATAACACCTCGAAATCTTTTTGGAAAATTTGGTTCAACTTGCTGAAGTGTTGTTGGACTACATCAACTTTGTAGAAATCAGACCTTCCAGGTCGACCTAGTCCTTACTGTTATCATGGATGAATGGTTTTTGGGTTTTGTTCCTTTCGTCATTTCATTTGAGAATCCCCAATCATATATTTCATAAACAGACTCGGGTCCACAACTTTTGGAGCTAAAATACATCTTCTACTACATATTTTTATTTGATTCTTTCAAAATTTAATCAATTAGTTCAAATTTGCATACACATTATCACACATAGGACAAAGTTTATTTCCTTATATTGTATTCCTTTTTTACAATTTGAATTAAGTATTGGCATTCCTTCCTTCATTTGAGTCTTGCTAATGTAATTTGGATCCAAAAAGGAATCATATTTGGAAATTACCTTTATCCCCACACATATCTATTTGAATGGCTTAGTCACATAAAGTGGTGGCCTACATCCTATTAAAGTGCTTCCATTTTACCCCTAAACAATATCTATTTAGATATTATGTGGCCTTCTCCTCCTTAATAGTCTTGTTCACCACAATTTGTGAATCCTCTTCTAGATGGAGAAGTTGGTCCCTTAGTTTGGCATCCACCAGTATTGCTTTGATTTCCACCAAACATTCTGCCTAATTATTGGTTTCATCTAACATACACTTTTCCTCAATTGAAATTAATTTTCCTTCTACATTCCTTGCTATGATTCCAATTCCTAATGGGTCTAGGTTCCCCTTTGATGCACCATCAAAATCAATCTTGATCCATTCTACATCTAGGGGAACCCAACTAACTTTTGCAATCACTTTTGAAGGATGAAGATGACTATACCTCTTGGATCCATCAACGAGCTTCAAAAGGACATTTTTATATCACATAGATCTCAAAGCTTTATTAAAAATATTGTGTCAATTATATAGGGTAGAAGCTATATAAAAATGACCTATCATAGAATATTAAAGCCTTATTGAAAATATGGCATCAACAAAAAAATGAATAGGCTTCATAATAGTAATATTATTAATGAAGTTAAGCATTTAGATGAGACACTTGATCCATTCATAGATCACCTAAATATCACCAAGAAGGTCATGTTGATGAAATGAAAGAGAGATATATTGATTACATATTTATTAATGTAGGTCACATTTCGATGAGATATTAAAACACTTCACTAACTACCCAAGTTGTGAAAAAAGACATTTGTTTATGAGATAAGATGAATGTAACACTAGTGTTGCTCTATTGATGTAGGAAGTCATATCAATAAGACCCTTTATGGATTACATAGACCACTTTAATTATGTTGATAATTTTTTATTGTTGAGACGAAATAGAAGCTACATTAACATTAACTTATCGATGTAGGTACATATTGATAAGACCCTAGGATACTTTAGCAACTATTCTATCTGCGTTAATAGGACATTCATAAAAAAACAAAAAAAATATTATCTTCTCAAAATCTTGCATTGTTGTTCATGATCAAAGAGAACCAACAAAGTCTCATTGAAAAATTGTCCAAAGATCAATCTCATCAAACTCCATTCATTTTAGTAAAACCCAAAGGAGGTCTTAGTAACATTTTTCTTTTGCACTTTGATGAAACTTGTTGTGTAGTTTGGTAAAAAATATTGTAGAAATGAATCACACATTGGTGGAAATAGAAAGAAGTCTCACTAACATATTACTTTTGGACTCTAAATTTATTTGGGTAAGAGGATTTTAGTGATGTGTGATGCTTGTCTCACTACCATTTTGGTTTTTAAGCATTATGACTGGTCCTAGGAGTCAATCTTGTAAAATACCAAAATTGGTGAACCAGAGAGAGAATAACATATCTATTGTAGCAAATGAAATCTCTCTCAGATTAAATATCCATGATTTCCTAGTTGTGATAACAATACCCAACATGACCCTTCCTCTATACTCTCCAAAATTAGCTTTTTGATTTATAGAAATGGTTTGGCTAATAGTTGTCACCTTTGTTCTACTTTATAATCTATTGAATTGAAGGTTTTCTCTACATATGAGAGATAAATTTGAATCCCCTTTAGTGGATTTACATCATATTAAAATAGAATTTATTATTATTGCATTATAAGGACAAAAATAAAGACTACAAAAAAATTTCTAATTTGTCCATTAATCAAGTTGTGTAATCACTGACCTTAGATTAATCCCACTTGTTCCTTTGAACCACCCAATTATAGATAAATAATACCTTCCATACTATCAATAACCATAAACTTTGTATTGTAGATCAAAAAGTCACAATACACCTCATTAAAAATAGATAAGTAATCAAAACATGATCCTTTGTTCAAGGAACCAAAGGATTATCTAGACATGGTTACGCAAATTTGGTCTCCTTTCTCTACAAGACAATAGGAGTCTATATATTATCCAAAATGCTAGATTTACTCACTTTGGGATTAATATTATCCCCTTCCAAATGGATTTTCGCTCAAAACATTTGCATGATAAAGTTGTCTATCAAAATAAAATCTTTGAATTATCTTGATTAGTTTGAAATGTTTTCTTTTCCCAAGAATTGATCTAATGTATTAGCCTATCATAGTTTGAATCTTTCTCTTTCTTGTCAAGTACATTTCTTCTCTAAATGACATGCTCCCTTACAAATCTTGTAACTATCCATAATACTTTCAATGTTGATCTCTTATCACCAGACCTCTTCATCTAAACAAAATTTGAAAGTGTTGGGAGGAGGTGGGAAGGGTTTCTAATAGATTAAAAAAATCTTGCATAAATATTGTGATATTTTTCTCTACTATCATATCCACCTTAATAAAGATACTTTTTTACCAATGTTCTTTGAGATTTTAGTCTCCTAACATTTTTGGATATCTTAAAGTTGAATACAAACTATATTTTCATTTATTTTTATCTTAAGGGTATCAAATTTTGGAACCTAGCCTTTTATATGAAAAACCATACCCCCATGAATAAAAGCCCATTGTAAAATATTTATTGTATTTAATGGATGTTTATATAGATTATTATGTTAAAACCTTTAGGGAAAGTCTTAAGGATGAAATTATTACTACATTGATTACCACAACACTTATAAACCCTCAAGAAAGCTATCAAATCCTTTTCCCATTTTATTTAAAAAGCTCTCTATTTTAAAATTGATATAGACTTCCTCCAATCATAGTCCTCAATTCTCACGAACACTACACAACTAGGTATTGTATATTTTCTACACGATCTTGAGTTTTTAGCTTCCAAATATTGTCATCAAGTCCTTTTGAGCCACAATATGAACCTAAAAAGGTCTTAGAGGAATCTTGTCAATTTTAGGGAGGTTGTTCTTATCTTTGAGTATTTTGTTACCTTGATTAATTGTTGGAAAATAATATTTTCTTCCAATTTCTTAAACCCACACAAATGCTACATAGTGGGTGCTAAGAACTATTTTGATATTCTCTTAGGCTAAGATTCTCAACCATACCCCATTGATTGAAACCCTTGTCGCCTCATGTGCTATACCACATTCCAATAAAAATATGGTTTATTTCCTTTTCTTCACAATTATATATGAATACCCTTTTCTTTATGACTATGGAAAATAGATTTAAAAAATTAGTTTATTTCTAACTGCTTTTTTTGTTTCATTAATTGTTACATTAAATATATGTTTTGATTGAACAAAAGTCTATGTACACACATACATACATAATAATATAGCTTTGTATACATAAAAATAATAGATTCCATGCACAACTTCAAATTATTATATATCTTCCATAGATTAAATTTTTTTATATTGCCTATTCATTTGTTAGAGTATTTAATCTTTACCTGGCTTAGGTTCTTTTTTCATAATTAGTTTGGGATATTCCTTTGAAATCCCTACATGTAATTTTATCTTCTTGTATGTGTGTTAGGACAAGTCATTTCTTTTCTTTTTTCTTTTTTAAGGTATACTAGTTCTTCATTCTTGTGATGGCATTCACACATTGTACATGCATATTATGAATGGTGGTATTTGTAGATTTGTGATTTAATTTGTAATCCCTCCCATCTCTTTTCTTCTCTACAAGCATTCTAATTATCTACCTTCTTGATCTTCTTCTCTCTATCTTTCTCTTTAGGATTTACCTCCATTTATAATACATATGTTTGTTTTTCTTTTAGTTTCCTCTTCCAAAAGCTCTTATGTCTTCAGTTTAATTTAGTTAATTGGTTTGTCATGATTTGTTGTCTTGCATGTTAATATTGTTGGCATAATTGTCAAAATTCTAAGGGACTATATTGTTGAGGTTGTTGAAGTTGATGAAAGATCAACCCCACAACTCCCAAGAATAACCTACATGCAAATACATGTCACAGAAAGAGAGAAGCAAAAATCTATAGAGGCTAGAATTACCAGATCCATAGATGAGACATTCTTGATGATAAAAAAGAGAAATTTCTATTATCAAAAGTGAATGAATAAATTACAAATAGACCAATCCTTATAAAAGGAGATCAAAACCCTAATAGGTAACTAACCTAGATTGCATGATAATAATTAATTATTATATACCTAAAGTTTAACTTAAGTAAAATAGAGATAATAAGTGACTTGATAATTAAATGAATATGATTTAATTAATAAGTAAATACTTAATCACTCTAACACACCCCCCTCCCCAAGATAAACTTAGGGAGTAATTAAAAACCTAGAAACTACTACTAAAAGGAAATTTGGGTCCCAACAACAAGGCCTGATGAGGTACCCAAGCATAACAAAATCTTTGAAAAGAGGAGAAATAGAGAAAAACACATGGGAAAAACCCTACTCCAAAAGGAGATGGAAATAATGTTCTAGAAGATAGGAACAAAAGTATGATCATGAAGAACACCACTATTTGAAGAACCTCCACTGTATAGAATATGACTAGGTAGAGAAGACTAAGTCTGAAGATTTGATCAATCGAAGATGGAAGGTATCTTCATGGCCTAAAAAAATAGGAATGAAAGAATGTCTATATGGTAAATGATCAATCTCACTGAAATGCATAGGTATCCAACCATTGCAATCACCTAGTACATAGGATCAAATATTGAATACATAGCTCACTCCATTGAACCAAGAAAGTAATAGAGCCAACATAACCCCCTATAATGCTAAGAGGTAAGACATGATCACTAAAACTAAATGCAATATCTCATGTAGAAATAATAACCAGGAACATCAAGAGTGTAAAAGAAGTACAAACACCTATAATGACATGTATCATCGACACATCATGAGGCTAATGTCATGGAAGGAACACTCACTTGACAAAGGAAGATGGTGAATATGGCCAACATGAAATCCCCCAAGGTACTTTATAATGTAGTGCACATAGAACAAAACACAAAGATGTGCAAGATCCCGAAATGCAATAGAGTGGTACTTTATCTTAGTGTGTTTGCATAAATGCTATAAAAGGATGTCAACAAGAATAAAAAAGGTATAAGGCTCATATAAAAAATAGTACAACCCATGATGAATCATCTGAAGCAACCAAATTGACCTCCAAACCTAAAACAACCAAGATATCCACCAAAATGCAAAAAACTGAATGGGTTGTGCCTCGAGCAAAATCTGGAAAATAGAATGTCTCTTAGAGTGAAAAATAAAACCTCCAAATTTGACAACATAAAATGATAACTAAATAGCATCAAAATTCCAAATAAACTATACCATCACGATGGGCTTAAAATCAGCTTTTCGATGATATCTCATTTGTAAAAAATAGAGTTTGGATGAGCAAGTTATGATAAAAAAACCACATGTAGGTCAAAAAGGAGTTGGAAGGAAGAAAAAAAGCACCACTTCAGGATCTATGCCAAATGAATCAGAAAGTGTGCACACCAGTACCAAAAATTATTTCAATTTTCATGCCAAACTACATCAATTTTTATACAAAAGTACGTCGATTTGCATGCCAAAAATCTCGACTCATGTGCCAAAAAGCATGATTTTTTCTTCTAAAAATACTAATTTGTGTGCCAAAAAACCTCAATCTTTGTGCAAAAAATCTCAATATGCATATCAAAAAAGCTTCATTACATATCAAAAATCTCGATTTACATGTCAAAAATCTTAATTTTCGCAATGGAAAATCTTGATTTTTGAGAAAAATATTGATTTGTATGTCAAAAATCTTGATTTGTGTGCTAAAAACCCTCAATTTTCAAGTCACAAAATTGTCACCTCGAGAAATATGTCCAATCTAGGAGTAATAATTTTTTTCCTAAGATTCCAATTGTGTCCAAATGACAAATTTTATGTGAAAATATGGGTTTTTGGGTGCTCTAAGCTCAATGGTGAGGTTTATTTGGGCTCAAAGTGCACCAAAAAGGTAACCTGTTAGATCCAATACAAAAAAAACTCAAAAAAATGAATCCCTCTAAAAGAGAAAAAAGAAACATATTTGAAAGCCAAGCCAAACATCTCATAAATAGAACAAGGGCATAAAGAATTGAATCTCTAATACCATGGTGAAGTTGATGAAAGATCAACCCCAAAACTCCTAAGAATCACATGCATGCAAACACCTCTCTTAGAAAGAGAGAAGCAAAAAGTAATGGAGGTTGGAATTTCCAGATCCATAGATGAGACATTCTTGATGAGCAAAAAGAGAAATTGCTATTATCAAATTTGAATGAATAAATTACAAATAGATCAATCATTATAAAAGGAGATCAAAACCCTAACAGGTAACTAGCCTAGGTTGCATGATAATAATTAATAAAAGAATTAATTATTATATGCTTAAAGTTTAGCTTAAGTAAAATAGAGATAATAAGTGACTTAATAATTAAATCAATATGATTTAATTAATGAGTAAATACTTTATTACTCTGAAAAAGGTACCAGTGTGATCAATTATGACTAAGTTGTCATTGATGTCAAGGTGAAGACAAAACATCAACTATTATGAAGTCATGACTAGTGAAGCATTCTGAGCACATGAGGGTGACTCTAGTTCATACATGTGATTGGTGAAGTAATAAGGACAAGCCAAGCTAAGGAAGTGAAAAGAGAAATCATACTTAGAAAATATCATGCTAAGTACATATGGAATTAAAAGAAATTATCAAGCAAGAAGACATGTTGGTATGATAGACCAATAAGAGAAAGGATGAGGCACACCGGTAGGATGGATGTGAAAAGGTAAGATACCCATGACTTCCATGTCATGAAGTAGGTGGATCACACTTGATATTGAATTCAATGGTGATAGTATTGTCACATTCAAAACAAATGAAATAAATAAAATTTGAATGATTTCCATTAGAGCAAGTCATTGAAGTCATAGAATATTCATTCTTACAAGGTACATCTAATAAGAGTATTGTAAGATAGAGATAGAAGTACAATCTAGACACAGGTCGGAGAATTCACATTTGAATTCTTAGATTAGGGTTTACAATTAAGCGCATAAAGATGGTATAAAAGACTTTCATTTTGAAAGAATACTTAGATTGTAGAGTGTAAGAGCAAGAAGCCACAAATTTTAGCTAACTATAATCTCAAGAGGATAAGGTTGATGAGGAAGAGTCAAGAACAAAGTGTGATCAGATAGTTTATTGAGGAGAATTAGTGTGTCAATCAACATAGAAAAGGAGTTTGCTAAAACTATCACATCCAAACACATAATAAAAGTTGTCTAAGTTGTAGAACCATGAGAGGGAAGAGAAAGGTACATACAAGTTCAAGTGTATCCAAGAGATCTATATCCGGCTAAATTTAGTATCTACTTTATTTAGTTCATAATCTTTATTATTTTCCAATCACTACAACAACAAGTCCCACTGAGGGAAAATTTGACAAGTTCTTTGTAATCAAATTCCCTAATAGTATGACACATTAGTTTGTGTTCCAAACTTCTTTAACGTAACATCTCTTAATCAAGTAAGACTCTCACAAGTCTTTATTAAATCCCTTAACCTAGTGACACTTGACAATGTCCTTGTAATCTCCTAATAGAGATAAGCTCTTGACATGGCATACTGTAAAAGTAAAAATTTAGTGAGGGTCATCTCACACACCATGGTTTTCACCCTAGTCACATTTCTATGAGATAAATACTTCTTTTGTGTGATGTTATATTTGTTTTGCTTAATCCTGATTGATTGAGCTATAGTAATTGCTAACCATAGACCGATATGAGGAGATAATGGTAAAAAAATTTGAAGTTATCTAGAATATAGTGATTCACCCATCCTCTCAGTAAAGTTACCTATGTGTGGATCAGAAAATAATACTTCAATCAATAAACTTATTTCATTTTCAATTTTTTCTTTCTCTTGTAATTTCATTCGTGGTATAAGAAAATTTATTAATCCTTGTGTAAGTTTAAATTGATTAAAGTTTCCATTGTTTATTTTTTAAGATCTCCCTCTTTAGAGGCACTCTTTGATAGATGTAAAACTTTATTCTACTCGAACTGTGACTAGAAATGGGACTAATGACCCTGCTCTTGGAACTTGGTAACCTGCCTATATTTAGTTAGCTCTAAATCAGGAACCACCTCTCAATCTATCTTTATGCCTAGATCCACTACAGACCCATAGCTCTATTATTATAAGGGAGGGGCAATGAGTTAGCTATCAATAGACCCATATATCCATATAAAAAAGTGATAATGCATGCATAGGTGAGACCCTATAGTTTCATATTTTGTAGGGTAGCAATCAACCAATATTGGATCCAGATTTGAAACAACTATTTAAGCTTGTGCCTCAGTGCTTGTTTGTTGCTGTTGGACCAATAAACTAAATAGAATGAACCTTTCCAAAAAATGCATCCCCTATTATTTTAAAGGCATCTCTATGATAATATACCTCTCACCTAATGGGTGGGGCCAAGTGAGTCCCCAATGGCCTCTACACGCACCATCCTAATAGGCAAGGCCAAGCACCCTACCATTCTATAGGTTATCAGGTAGCTAGCCCTACAGGCCTTGCAGAGTGCAATCTACACCTTAGCCTGCAAAGTGTGACCTATACTTGTCTCTCTACACATGCATCGTTCTAATGTGTTATCCTACCCAAACACCATCTACACTATGACCTAAGCTATGCTTATTTTGATGCCCCTACCTATGCCCCACATTCTCTTCTCATAATGCAAGTAACCCCTATGTAGGTACACTGGCCTCCTTCACTCTCCTCTATGGGAAATCATCCTTTCTTTAATGCATTGTAGTGGTGCATCATCTCCTATATGAGATCCCATGATTGTGATCATTTGTTAAGTTGCCTCTCTTTGAGAAATCCTAACCCCATGCCTATCAGTGTTGTTGGTAAAGTGTTGGTGCCACACTACCTTGTTTCATCTCTGTGCATTGGGTGTTAGCTCAATCTGATAAACCCCATAGGGCACAACCTTTCATAATAACTCCACTTATTTTAGTATGATCCAAGCCTACTACTTGGGTAGGTCACTCCTTAGGGCTTGAGCTTCTAGTAGAATCTTATCCTTGGTACGGTGCAATCATAACCCCATTTATCTCTTAGTATGATCGTTCATAAGCCCAAGGTTATAGTTATGAGTAGGCAATAGTGCACTTCTTTTTGGCTCTACTATTGGGTGGTAACTCACTTTTTCCCACCTATCTTGTGACTTTGCATATAGTTATAGCAATAAACTAGTTCAAATTCTATTGCATGCTCACCAATAGTAGGGTTACCAATTATAGCATCACTAAGAGGTTATGCTTCATGAAGTAGCTTATCCAGTTCCAAATAAACCGATTCAAAATATGGTGTTGCTAGGGCTTATGGCTCTTCTTCTCCTACCTAGTGGTGCTCCTTTGATTGGATCAATGAAATCAAGGTCAAGCCCCTACCAATCTATAGGCATTTGAATCTTATTCAACTAGAAGGGACACTACTAGCTATCAATCTGGAGGATATGAAATTAGGCAAAGTGAAGTTGCCACTAGTTAAACTGGATTACTCTTTTGCAACATCAATTGACAACCTCAATAGAATCAACAGCATGAACTTGTTTTGCCCTACCCTTCTTTGTGCTTATCTACTGGATGATCTAAAATTGACCTATTATGGGTTCTGGATAAATTAGTTCAAGGTTAACACTTCGATCTTTCCCATTAGAATAGTAGGGTTATTGGTTACTTTGCTCCTGCTAATGGTACTACTGGCTCTATCTTTGCTTCTCTATCTTATGTGTGAGTCATAAGCTGGATCAACAACATAATCAATGAAATAATCTACTAGAATGGACAAGGCTATTAGCACTGTAGGTGTTGCTTCCTATTCTCATAGAATTAAAGGGGATCACTTGGGTCTCACTCCTTAAAAAATGGTAGGAAACTGAACAAACAACAAAATCATCAACCCTCTAGATTCTACCTCAATTTTAGAGGGGGGCAAAGGGATAATATAATTAGTGTGCAGGACAAGTAGAAGGATGGGTAGTATATGCACAATGGTCGGTGCTACATCTTTCACTCATCGTAGAATGGATTGGGGTAGCTGGGGAGAGATATAAGTGGCACTAGGGTGATAAATGTTGAAGTTGAACATAACCCCCTCACCCCGCTTTATTATATTATTCTAGCAATGGGGAAATTCAAGTAAAATGAAAGAAAAGTAGTTGGTGATGGCCCAATCTTTCTACTATAGTTATAGGGGTGGGAGCAATTCAAGAAAGTGGGATAAATTTATTATTTAGCTAGTGTCAAGGTGCATTTATATAGAAGGTTTTGGAAAGCTTACCACCAAAACTATTTTGCTAGTCTCTTTGTAAGGGATTTTAAAACTTGCTTTTCAATTTCAAGATATGTCTATTAAGATCTATATTAATTTTTCTTTTTTTTTAGTATTCTTGATGCAAGATTATCTTGGGATCTTGTAAATCTTGCATCGACCAAAAATATTTTTGTTTTTATTTTCCATTTTGTATAGTTTTCGTGTTTTCTTTGGCTATCCTTTAGCCAAAATTTGTTTTTATTATGAACCTTGTGGTATATTCCCAAAGTTCTTTTGGAAGATTTTCTAGGAATACACCTTAATATGATTCTTCTTGAGATATATTTGATAGATTTTTTGTGGCACCTAATTGTTCTATATGTTTTATGTTTGGTTTGTGTTTGCCAATCTTCCAAAGTTATTTCTTCATTAGTAAACCTAAATGACACACATCTCAATGTTCTTGGATTTTTGGCCAAAATCTCTCTTGGATCATTACTTTTGTTTCATTAAATTATGGGGGATCCATATGATTTGGGGTGTGACTTATATTTGTAATATATTTTCCTGTTCTTGGAGAATGTAATCCTTTGGAGGTCAACTTGTGGCTCATGCAATTGTATAAATTTTGGTAGTTGTTTATGATTTGGCAATGATGAAATGTAGCATCTTAAATGTGAAGAACTTTAATTTAGTGGGTTTTTAGCTCCTTTTTAGATGTTTTCATTATATATTTTCCCTTTGCACATGTCTTGATTTATTTCTCTCTTTCTTAGGTGATTTTGAGGAAAGACTCAACACATCCACATTGATTTTCCTTTCTCTCATTTGAATAAATGGAGATAAGACCTAATATTTATGGGTTTTCCTCCATCTCTTGAATTTTAACCCCATTTTTGCACTTAAATTATTATTTCTCTCTTATTTGTCTAACAAAACTTGATAAAAAATACACATCTGAGATCCTGAGCATATCTAGAACCACCTAGAGTAGAGGATTGCCTCATCCTCCACTTAGATTTAAGGATGACATTTTCCCTTATTATAGGTCCCAAAGTTGCAACCCTCAGGATTATTTCAAATTTGGGGTTTTTTCCCACCTTGTTTAGTTGGCTCTTATAGGGTTTCATCTTTGAATCACTACAAAAAACCCTCTTTGGATTGATTTGGAAATCTAAGCATGAATGGAATTTTTCATGGGTTGGAGAAAACATTTTTGGAAATCCCAATTTGATATAAGAGCGATAACAAGGTGGAGACCAAAGACTTTGGGATTAATTCATTGAAGCAAATAGGAGTTCAAATCCTTCAACCAAGTATTCAAACAAACTTAAAATAAGAATTTGAGACACCATGGAGCTGCAAATAGATTGTGAAGATGGTTATATTACTTTATCCCTTGGGGGCTTAGTATGTTTTATATTTTATTATCATATCTATGCTTTGTCCCTTCATACTTATACATTAGCATGCACTCGGTCACACGTTGATTGCATTTACATAATAGGGTTTCACTTTGGGGAGTTAAATATTGGAAGTTTTACACTATATTACATAGATATTTTTATTATAGATCCATACTATAGATTTATGAGTACTACACACATTACATTGCATTACACTTAACAACTATTCTTGAAGGCAAATATCACCAAAATGGGGGGTTGACTAAGGCAAACCCCTATAAAGCCACCTACACACATACACTTTTTTATATTTATAGGATTTAGAGCACAAATACGAGGACTATAATACCCCTAAATTGGCACATTGGCATCCTGAACCAATTTTGGTGCATCAATCTCACAACATGTATTTGTTGATCAATTAAGTCCTATTGTACTAGGCGTTTTTGGTTCTGGTCATCTTTACTTGACTTAAGTGTCGAATGCAAAAAATCCCTAATTTGTATTAAATACATAATTTATTTAATTCCTAAATATTGATTGAAATTGGCTGTAATGAGCCTGGATTAATATGTTTTCCTTTATCAGAAATGTAATATATTAAGTTCAAAAATTTAAGATTGATATATTTAATATACTACTATGATGGCAATACTTTGAATTGTTTCAATCAAATAGCATACAAGTTATAATAAATATTATTAATGTTAAATTCATAATCTCCAAAGTCCCTCGTGAACAGTCATAATTATAAATATATTATTATTTCAAAATACATTAATATCATTAACTTCCAATATATAAATCTTGCTATTATAAATATTATCAATGTTCAATAAACCTAAATCTAATTTGATTATTAAAAAAATCCTTTTAATCCAAGAAAACCCTAATCTACTAATTGCTATTATATTGATGCTTACATATGATTACAAGTGTTTACTACATAAATATAATAATGCTTACTAGATAAATATACTATAAACATTAAACTATGCGAATAAGAAACTTAAAACTGTAATCAAAACATATTTAAGAGACACGACTTTACATTCATGACTGCCGAAGGATATATAAATACCAATATTAGGGTTAGGTCACAAAAAGATAGAGAAATGGTGGTGAATATAGTATAAACCACCAAGCAATAGAGTGAAGAATAATAATATTACAAGCTGCGTTCGGCGCTCGAAAATCTTCCTCGCAACAACCGATCACACAACATACCAAGAGATAATTAACTCTGTGTCACAGACTGACAATCCTACAAACATTTACTACAAGGTACGATACTCAGATCCGACCATGATAATATGATTTTAAAGTTTGCAATAACATTTATGCTATGAACATAGTTGATTGATTTTATTATTAATAGTTATAATCGAGCCACACGTATTACCGATTGGTGACATATGTATTATATAGAGCTTAATCAAATATAAAAGCTTTTTCATCCATCAACTTAAATTGGTAAAAATAATTCATGAATATACATAGAATGAAATCAAATCAATTTATATAAATATTTAAACATATAATACTATATATATATATATATATATATATATATGCACACAATGATAAATATTTCAAATAGTAATAATGTGTAAACAATCATGACAATAATGAGATATTGGTACATTATACTTAACAACAATCTTAAGGATTATCATTAAAATGTATTTTCAACTTATAATCTAGAAAGTCTTGCTCTCATCTAAGTTATGACATCTTAAGATAGGGAGATGGTGGAGGGAGAGGCAGAGTAAATTTGAGCACCTAATGGTATCCTCCAGGGAGCCGCTTGTAGTTTGTTTCATGCACCCTTTGCACCGTCAATCTACCGTCTCGAGATGATCATAACCAGGAGAGAGAAGATTGCCTGGCGCTATAAGGTGAAACTTCCTAAACAAATTAAATTAATTAATTATAATTCTCAACTCCTCAAACTCTAAATAACAATAAGGATCCAAGGCGTGTTTAATTTGAATGACTTCCTAACTTATACCCAATTTTGAATATCAGGTCAAAGAATTGAAAAGGGGTCATTACATTGGCTAAACTGACCTCCTAATTGAATTAATTTAATTATAAGTCCTAAGCACTTTAATTTAATTTAATCCACCCTCTTTAGCTAATACACATAAAAAGGAAATTAAATAATTTGATTTAATTAAGTATACATATCATAAGTGTTGAAACTAACTATTTAATTAATTGGAATATTAAATTATGATGTCATGTTTGAATGGATCAATATTCTTTCCTAATTCATCTCATATGAAAAACTAATTAAATATATTGATTTAATCAAATATGCTCATCATAATTGTTGAAACTAATTATTTAATTAATTAGAATAAAAACTATACTCACATATTTGAATGGATCAATGTTATCCCTTGTTTCATCTCATTCAACTCCATCAAAAATGGAGGACTTAATCTCTCAATTGATTTGAACCATACACTTGGTTTAATCTTGACCATTGATTGGGTCCAAGATTCTATAAAAGAGACCTCCAACCTCTCATTTGAGGAGGATACAAGTGAAGAGTATCAAATCATTGTTGGATTGATCACTCAAGCATTTTTCATTTGAATATCTATTATTTTTTACATGCTCATCATTTAGATTACAATGCACTCATTTAGCTTAATTTGATTTTAATTGTTCTTAGATTAATTTGAAAATCATATAGATTAATCCATATCTTTGCATACACAATAAAAAAAAAACATAGATTACTATTGCATTTGCATTCATTCAAATCTTTCATACTAGTTTGGTCTGGTTACTAAACTCTCAATTCTGAGAGCATATAGTAAAACCCTATCTAGTTAAAAGGAAATAGATCACCTTATGCAGACATACCAAATGAATAATCTCATATTCATTTTGGGATGTTACTGAAAAATAATGATCATGTTGAAGTGTGTGGTATTATCAACTTTACATACATTGATTTTATCATCCTTGTCCATTGTCTTTGTTTTATTCAGATTGGAGCCATATTGGTATGTTCATTGACATAGGAGTTTTGCCATTTTGGGGGGATCATGGAGTCTCAATCTTCTATCATGGAGGTTTTCATTATACTTATGGTCTTGAGAGATTCTCTTGAGATGTTTCATTTGTGCATCCTTATTCTATCTCTTTTTGGAGTAGAGTTTTTCCCATTGGGTTTTCTCTATTTCTTTGTTTCATAGAGATTTGGTTGTGATTGGGTACCTCATTAGGCCTTTTCACTGAGACCCAAGTTTGTTTTCAGCATTTTAGTTTCCTTGCATTTCTTTTAGCGGCATTGTTGCTCAAAGGGGGGTGTTAGAGAAAAAGGTTAATTTCATTTCATTTATTAAATTACCTTTTCTCTAACACCCCCTCTCATCTTAAGGGGGGGTGTTAGAGAAAAAGGTTGATTTCATTTCATTTATTAATTCTATTGTGTGGACCATTGTTATCTTTCTCGGTTAGAGGGATCGGATATAGGCTCAAGGATCCTTACACCTATACAAATGATTATGGGGATACTGAAGAGATACCCCTAGAAGACATAGAGAAATGTCGTAAAGATGAAAACTTCTAGAAAATGATGGAAATCTTACTCCATGATGAGAAAGAAAAATATTTCCTCAAACTCACTCAAGGAGTAAAACTACCTTAACATTTCAATGTTGAAACAATTGTCACACAAGAAGAGGAATCTGAAACCTACAAGTTACAAAAACAACTCTAGGCCATGCAAGAGTAATTGGCCCAAATGTTGAAAGACAAAGATAAACTAGCTAAACAATATGTGTTAGACACTATTTGTCCATTTCCTTTTGAAAAGGATTTGTACATGCCTCCTTTTCATAGAGGAGTTGAACTACCCAAATATGACAAGTACTTAGGAACATCTTATACCCAAGATCACTTGAGGGAGTTCAATGCTTTGTCCATGGAATTCATGCACAATCAGACATATCTTATGTATTTGTTCCCATTGAGTCCAGGTGGTCAAGCTATGGAGTGGTTTTCACAATTTCCTACTAGAATTAAAACATTTTATGAGATTTCTAATATGTTTATTCAATAGTACTCACACAATATCCAACATCCAGTCAACATAAGAGATCTGTGTAACCTTAAACAAAAAATAGGAGAACCCTTTCCTAACATTTCTCCAAAGGTGGAGACAATTGTATACCAAATACTCATGTAAGATCCCTGAAACTAAAAAACTTGATATCTTCATGGATAATATTTTACCAAATTTTGGGTATAAAATAAAACTTCAAGGTATGCATACCTTCAAAGACATGATTACACAAGGTATTATAATAGAGGAGTTCATGGTAAAGAAGGGTGAATTAACTGTTCAAAAAGACATTAAACAAAGGTCTACCTCTAGAAAAGATAATTCTAAGTATGCTAATAAAAAATGAGAGGTAGTAAATGATGAAGCGGTGGATAATATCACTCCCAAACCTTCTAAGGTGGCTTTTAATATCACAAATAAAATGTATACATCTAAAACCACTAAAAAATATTCTTAGGATAAAAAGATATTTCGAAACAAAGCTAAAAACTCATCTTAGGTTTCTCAACCCAAACGTGAATACACACCTCTTGGTGAGCCTCTCTATGTGTTTTATAAGACTCTACTTCAAAATTAGATTATTACTCCACTTAATAATTCTTGTCCTTATGATCCACAACCATGACCCTCATGGTGGAATGAGAACATGTATTGTGAATACCATCAAAACAAGGGTCACAAAACAAACAATCATATTAATCTAAGACATAAGGTTCAAGACCTCATTGATGATGGTGAAATAGTTGTGGGTGAACATAACAAGAATTCAAATCACAAAGGTTTTAAGGAACCATTTCCACATTATGAAAAGGGATAAATTTATAAATAGAAAAAAAATAACAAGGTCAACTATACATATAGCAGTGATGATAACATAATCAACATGGTTGAAACTTTGGACTTTGAACATTGTGATGCTATCAAAATTAAAGGGAAAATGATAATATAAAACCTAAGACTTTATTTGTCTTATGAGGTGCCAAATCTCTTACATCTAATCATGAATAATCATGATTTTGTGCCAATGTTTTTACATGTTCTCGTGCCAAGATAGTACTCAAAGGCCCTATGCCTTGTGCTCCTAAAGTAGATCAACATAAAGACAAACATATTGCTAGTCCATCCAGTGAAAATATGAAAGCCACAACATCCTCCACAACTACAAACTATAGTATCCTTGAATAATTGCAATGAATGAATGCTCAAATAACAATATTTGAATTACTTAATATCTTGCCTACTCATAGGAATATTCTTGACAAAGTCCTCACTAAGGCAAGCGCACCTCAAGATCAAGATCTTGATAGGTTTCAATCTATGGTAAGTCACTTGACCTCACCTCAATATTTGTCCTTTCCTGAAGAGGATGATAACTCTTTCAGTCATCCTCATAATAAACCATTGCATATTGAAGTCATGATACACCATAAACATGTCTATTGTGTGCTTATAAACAATGGAGTTGGTATTAATATGTGTTCAACTACTTTGATCAAACAATTAGGTTATGATGAAGATTCTACTGATCCTCATTGTAAAATAACTATCAAAGAATATGATGAAGTAGAATGCAAATCCCTAGGTCTTGTTGTGTTGCCTCTTTGAGTTGGTTCTATAGAAAGAGATGCTACTTGTCAGGTCCTTAATATTTCTTTAGCATACAAAATATTGTTAGGAAGACCATGGATTCATGAAATGCAAGCAATGCCTTGAACAAACCATTAATTCATCAAGTTTCCAATCCAAGGATCAGAAGCTACTATACCTGCTAATACCAATTACACATGTAACATGCTCAAGTCTACTGATAGTTTTGTTCCTACTAATATAGATTCCACAAACAATCATGTCAAAAATCTCCAATAAATGGAGAAGAATCTCAAGTTAACATAAACTAGAATGGGTGAATATCACATTGAACCAGTTTTGTCTTTGACATCTCTTCCTAAATCTCCCTATCATTATAGAAGACCATCTAAAATGAAGATACCTTTTGTAGTATCACCTAAGACTATATTTAATGGTACCTTTTTCAAGGCCACTATACCTCTAGAAGAAGAAGATGTCATCATTGCATGGTTATACAAAGAAGAAGTCCTAGCTGATCTCACATACCAGTCTCGTGAGATAACTCCTAAAAGGTATGGACTAGGTCTTAAACTAATAAAATGTCTTGGCTAAAAAGGCAATGGTCCTATATAATGTAACAATACATGACTAATTGATCTAATCGAAGCAACATCTAGAAGGCCTCATGACACAACATGCCTAGGCTTCAAGAAAGTTCCCTTACATCTAGGGATCAATAAATTTGTACCAGAATCTAACAGTTCATCTAAACATGAGTCTTTAAATGAGTTTGATAATCAAGCAAAAATTTATGATGATGAGGATAACTTTCCTTATCCTATTCTATTAGATCTTGCTACATTCTTTGCAAAACCAGATGACTTTGTACCACGTGTCAGTACTGCTAAAGCTAATAGTGAATCCTCTGACAATACTACTGATACTCCCCTAATTCAAAAGGAATAGGGTGAGTCTAGTCATACTATCATTTTTGAGTGACTTTGTAAAAATCAATATGATAATAAAAGTGGGGAATGGGTACCCATAACTATTGGGGAATACTATAATTTGACTCCATATTGCACAAATTATCGATAATATGAATTTGATTCTCTCTTAGAGAAAACTTCCAATAAGGATGTAGATCAAGTTTGGAAATATGAAAATCAACTCAAAATAGGAGAGAAATCTAGGGTTTGGTTGGATGAGTGTAATCCTACTAATGTCAATGGGTCTTTAATTGATGTTTTTAGAACTCATAGGAATTTGAACATACCTTTGGACAAAATCACTTAAGGTCTTGAATTACTTATCCATGCATTTCATGACTATATTGTGAATGCAATCAAACTCACCACTTCTCTTTCGCTCACTTATCCCTAGTTAATTAACTAGAGGTCCAATACTACATCTAGTGAAGTCCCCATATTCCATAATGACTATTCTCTCGCTTGCTACTTATATACTATTGAACTTGTATCATCTTCCACCAGTGAACATAGTGTCAATATGACCGAAGCTAACATCAAATATCTTAGTCATACAATTAAAAGAAAAAATAATAGATGTTCAGATGGTGAAAACCACATCATGGCAGTATCAGAACCAAAAATAGTAAAAATAAAATATGTATCTAAAGGTGAAAAGCTCTCCGAGGTGCCTAAGGATGAGATTTTTGATGCACTTCTGAGTCACTTTTAGGAGAGATCATTATTTTTTATAGAGAAAACACAATCAATCAATTTGGGAACTAAGGAACATCCTCATATTATACATCTTGCACAATCTTTATCTATAAAGGAAAAAGAAAAATTTGTTGATTTCTTCCAAGAAAAGAAGATCAACTTTGCATGGACCTACTCAAATATGCTAGGCTTAGATCCTGATCTTACAATGCATCATTTTTCTATCACACCAGGAGTGAAACCTATCAAACAAAAACTTAGGAAGATACACCCTCATGTGGCACTACTTGTTAAAGATGAACTAGAATATCTCTTAAAAGCTAGTTTCATTCATATCATTGACTATGATGAATGGATCTCAACCATAGTTCCAATATCAAAATGTGACAAGTCTATCAAAGTTCTTATTGATTTTTGAGATCTAAACAAAGCATGTCCCAAGGATGACTTTCCACTACCAAAAATCGATATGATAGTGGACATGACAATGGGATATAAAATGTACTCACTAATGGGTGATTTTTCTAGTTATAATAAAAAAAAAGCACCAAAAGACCAGGAGAAAATTTCTTTTACTTGTGCATGGGGGAATGTAATGTCATTTGGTTTAAATAATGTTGGTGCCACATATCAATGAGTAGTTACGACAATCTTCCATGACATGATGCATAAAATGATAAAAGACTATGTTGATGATACCTTGGTCAAGAGTATGCAATGAAACACTCATCTTCAATATTTGGGACCGATCTTGGATCTTATGGAGAAATTTAGTCTTAGATTAAATCCTAAGAAATGTGATTTTGGTCTCACATCAAGGAAGCTACTTGGTTACATTGTGTTTGCAAAAGGAATCCAGGTGAACTCAGAAAAACTTTAAGCTATAATGGAAATTTCTTAACCTCACAACATCAATAAAATGAGAGGGATACAAGGAAGGTATTCAATTTATTCACATATTCATATCACTGTTAGTGGATAAATCAAAACCTTTCACACATTGATCTTCTATGAGATGAACTACATCATTATTAAGAAAGCTTTCTTGGTAGTTGTTTTCACTTCCCAAAAGTTTAGACACTACATGCTCACTCATACAATGTGTCTAATTTCAAAGATTGATCCATTAAAGTATTTTCTTAGCAAGGCTACTCTGACAAGAAGGTTGGATAAATGGGTTATGATCCTAAGTGAGTTTGACATTGAATATGTCGAAAGGAAAGATATCAAAGGATAGGCAATTGATGATCAACTAGCAGAAGCACCAATGAAAAGTCTTCTACCATTGAATATTGAATTCCCTAATGAATCTATTTTATTGCTAACACACCAAACATGGGTGATTTTCTTCAATGGCTCCTTCACATAACAAGGATCTAGTGTTGGACTTCTATTTATAACACCACAAAAATATCTTTTACCTAAGGTGTACAATATTTATTTTCTTGTATAAACAATATTGCAAAATATGAAGCCTTAATCATTGACGTGAAAATTGTAGTTGAATGGAGGGTAGATGAATTGAATATCTTTGGTGACTCACATTTAGTGATCAATTAGGTCAATGATGTTTATCAGATAAAGGATGATAAGTTGACACCTTACAAGAGAATGGTTGATGATTTAAAAAAGTACTTTACACATGTCACTTTTCAATAGATTCCTTGGATAGATAACAAGGTGGTCGATGGAATGGACACTCTCGCTTCCATTCTACAAATGCCAAAAAATGTCTTTCAACATGAGTTCCTCATGTAGATGTTATCCTAATTTGCTTATGATTCACTTGAATCTCGAATGATATGTTCTTTCATAGGACACGATTCATATTGCTACCATCATATCTACTCTTACCTATATGACCAGATTGTTCCAGACAATCTAACCTAGAATGAAAAATTGTCACATTATCTTAAATGCTTCACAGTATGTCATCATTAATAACAACTTGTTTAGGAGAGATCCCAATGGTACACTCCTTAGGTTTCTAGAACCCAATGAGTCAAAATGTGTGTTAATTGATGTACATGAAGGCATTTGTGGATCACACTCAAATGGCCTGACACTGGCTTGCAAACTTATTAGAGTTGGTTACTATTGGCTAGCAATAGACAAAGAGGTAATTAAATACATCAAGTCCTGCAAATAATGCCAAATCCATGGAAATTTGATTCATGCTCCGGCTAGGGAGCTAATTCCTTTCATCATGCTTTGGTCATTCCAACAATGGGCCTTTGATTTGGTGGGTTAGATTCATACATCTACTTCAAATGGACATAAGCTCATCATCAAAGCTATAGACTACTTCACAAAATGGGTAGATGCAGTCCCTCTTTATGATGCTAATGGAAAAATTGTAGCTCTATTCATTCTCAACTATATCATTTGCAAGTATGGTGTACCATCCTCCACCATGGGGGACTATTAGAAAACAAGGATCTCAAAGAGCTATGTACAAATTTTAAAAAATCATGCAACATTGGCCTTCCATTTACTAGCCCTAGGGTAATGGATAAGAAAAAGAATCCAATAAGGCTATTCTAAAGATCCTACATAATATGGAAGGGACTGGCACCTTCAAATCAATCTTGCTCTATGGGCTTACAAAACAAGTATTAGAACTCCTCTGAAAACAATGCCAATTGCTTTGGTATATGGAGCAGATGTTGTGCTTCCTATTAAGTTCAAAATTCCTACTTTGTGAATATGACGTAGTGCAAGGTAGGAGAATCCCCAAAGGAGATGTCCTAGCCCCCAACAAATAACCACACAATAGAAGAATAAATAATAACATAGATAATTAGATCCAAAATAATGCCAATTCTCATAATATAATCATAAGATTTGCGTCCAACATGCCCAGATGCAAGGCCTTCTAAGTTATGACCAAATACATAAGAAATTACAATAGTAATTCTACAAGATCCCTCAAGATCCAATCCCAACTCTAGCTAGTCAAGATCCACACTCTGGTAGAAACCTCCAAGGAAGATCTCAACTTGTGGTTGCAAACCCACCAAGAAATCTCCTTGTTTTCCAAGGCAAAACTACTAGTTCTTCAAAGTTCGCTCCTCCTCCATATCCTCTTCTCCAAGCTGGATGATCAATAATGACAAGACAAGGCCCTCCACTTATACCAAACCAAGCCACAAGTTGACCACTAGCAAGTTACATTAAATAAACCCTCAAGCCACAATCTACATTTAATAATGCCACCTATTAAATTCCTTTTCCTTCTTTTCTCCATTTTTTATTTATTTAAAAAAAAAATCTTCTAATTTTCGTCACTTTCTCTCTCCTCCATAATCTTTTTCCACTTTTTTTTTTTAATTTAAAAAAAAATAAATTATTTCCCCCTTTATTTTCTTATGCAAGATGCTCCTACATCAGACTCCCTAGATAGATAGAAAAGTGTGTCCCACACTTTGAAGCCAAAAGGATTATCTACAACCATCTCCATCTTCATCAAAGGCTTCCACTCCAATAGAGGCAAGAAAACCAACATGCAAATCATCCACATCTGCATCACTCTATCAAACACAATAATCTTAACAATCCAATCAACATGCTCACTCCCAAGAACAAATTAAACATAATGCTTCATCAGAAAACCCTCATCTACAACAAAAACTAGTGAATCCACGTTAGCAACAACAAACTCCATATCAAGAGCAATATGTAGATCTCTATGAATATATTCTAAGCTCAGAACACCAGTGGTCTTATTACTCACAACAAGATGCTCTACAACATACAAGTCACCACCAATAGAAACCAGATCATCCATGATCGAATGCTCCGCAATCTCCATGTCAAACTTAACCAACTGATCATGAAAATCAATCTCTATCCCAACATTAACAAGGTTAGGAATATCCTCAACAAAAAACTCTAGTTGCTCTACAAGTTCTATATTAGAATCCACAAACTGATCAACAAAACCATCCTCTTCCACCTTGACCTTGTTATGCCATCTTCTCTCTTGAATAAGTCTCTTAACCCTCCAGACAACTCTCTTTCGAATAGGTAGACTCCAACTCCACAAGCATCCATGGAATGCCTCCCTCACCCCATCCTTAACTCAATTAGTTGAGCTAGCTTTAAACTAAGAAGACATCTTAGAAAACCTCCTCTCCACCACATCACGAAGATTCACAATCATCTCAAGGTCCAATCTATTGATATCTAATTGAAAAGATCATTTGATTAGAAAGATTGTTGAAGAAGACTATGTGTTTCAATCATTGTTTTGTCATTAATGTCAAACTTGCTACATGTTGGTAAGACAATTGCTTATATGTTTCAAGTACTATCACTTAGTTGATTGCTAAGGAAGATTTGATCAACAAGATGTAACAAAAGTACTTAGAGAAAACGTTGAGTTATGATTATGTAATGAAGTACAAGAATCAGTTAAGACAATGATAACATAATGTATTGATGATCTACTTGAGGTTACAAAATGACTGGCTACACTTAGAAAGTTCAAAAGAATAAAGTTAAACAAAGGTCATTTGCTAAGCTTGACCAAGTGGATAGTAGGTGTCGAAAAAAGTTAGTTCAAGCCAAGCAAAAAGTTAGTTGGAGCCAAGTGAAAGCAAATTCTAATGGATGTTGAGCAAGTTAGTAGATGCCGAGTAATTTTTAGTTGATGCTAAGCACCAGTAAAATCCAGTTGATGCTGAGTGATTTTATAGTTGATGTCGAGTAACATAGTATGTGTCGAGCATCAGAAGATTGATAATGTCGAGCTGCTACATTATGACAAAGATTGAAGATTTGCAAAATAAAAGTCGACAAGTTTGTTTTCTTGGAACTAGTGAATCAGGAGGAAGATAAGATTGATGAGCTGGTGGCACAGAATCTTATGTAAACTGTTTTGAAGGCAAATTCAAATGGATTCTAAGAGAAGTTTCTAGAGAAGATAATATATGGGGTAGATACATTGTATCCTAAATAATCCATCAAAAAACCTAATTTTAATGATGGATAATGAGCAGGAAAAAGTTCTAATTTCCTACATATAGGAATGTTTGGTCATGAAGCAAAGTGTTAGAGAGTTTTGATGCGAAAATCTGATAAGGAGAAGATAAGGGGTTTTGCTTCATCAAGTGACCCAAGTGAAGAAGTCTGCAATAATGTACTGAGCAAGAAGGCTTAAGAGGATGAATGCTTGAAGGGTGAACAAGTTGTCAGAGCTGCAAAGATTGGAAGCCAAGCAGAGTTGAGGACTAAATAGAGATCTATGATCTACAAGTAAGGTTGTAAGTTTTATCAAATCAAAGCTCTACTATTACTTTCTAACACTTGTATTAGCCTAGAGTAAATCCTTTGGAGTAAGGTTGACTTAACAGTCATTGGAAAATCCTTTAATAGGTGGCATTCCAAGTGAATGGCCTAAAGTCCTCTAACAAGGCTCACTTTTAGCAGGGTGGCTGAAATCCCTTAATCGGGTCACATTTAATAGTGTGTATTGTAACTTTTCACAGGGTTGGTCTTTAATAGGGTATCACTTCAGAAGAGTGAAAAAGGAGTAGCATGTTACTAGTGGTTTTTTCCAAATTGGATTTCCAAGTTAAATCATTGTGTCAAATGTGCTGATGGATGTGTTGTGTTTCATGCTTTACATTTTTGCAAGTTGATTTGACAGTAACATATAAGCTTTAGTTGATACACAATGAATGCATGCATAGGTATGAATGTTTTATGGGTTCACTAAATTGTGAAAAGTTTTATTTGTACATTTGGACCTTGAATAACTGATTCAACTCCCCCTTCTTAGTTATTCTAAAAGAATTCCAACAATTGGTATGAGAGTCATCTTCTTAAGAAGATGAGTTTTAAGGTACTAGAAGTACAAAGATCAAGATGTCAAAAAGAGAGGTACCCAAGCTCAACGGAGATAACTTTCTTGCATGGAAAAGTTTGATGAAGCTATACCTTGGAGGACTTGGAGATTATGCACAATCTTGCATTTCAATAGAGCATGTTGATCTAGTAGGAGCCCTAACTACTGAAGATATGAAGAAAAAGAAAGAACACAATCAAGTGATGTTGGAGATTGCCTCTACCCTAAGCTATGCTGAATTTGATGATATCAAAGGCCTTAACAATGCAAAGAAGATATGGGATGCCCTAGACACCATCTATGGAGGAGACAAAAATGTTCAAAGAGCCAAGTCAGAGAGTCTCAGAGGTAAGTTTGATGACATGAGAATGGAAGAAGGTGAGAGTATTGCTCGATATGTTGCTAGAATAAAAGAAGTTGTTAGTGCAATAAAAGGTGCTAATGGTAAAATAGATGATGATACTATGTTAATTAAAGTCTTGAGGACATTGTTGCCTATTTATGCCTTTAGAGTTTTTGCAATCCAAGAGTTAAAATGTATACCAGGAAATGATTTAACCCTTGAAGGTTTGGTAGGAAGACACACTGCTTTTGAGCTATCTAATTTTGACAACTACAAACCAGAGAGTATTGAATTAGCTTTCAAAGCAAAATTGTTATTGAAGGATTCTAAGGAGGTAAAGCAGAAGAAGAAGAAAAGAAATATAAAGTATGCATCCAGTGACAGTAACACAATTGAGGAAGACATTGAACAATTGGAAGCATTACTAGCTAGAAGATTTCACAGAGGAAAAGGCAAGTTCAAAGGTAAGTTACCCATCATTTGTTTCAATTGCAATGAAGTTAGTCATATTATTGTAAGGTTTATATAGAAGAAGAATACAGAGAAGGAAACAAGCACAAAAATAGAAGAGAAGATGATGGAAGAGACTACAAAGACAAAGGCGAGAAGTCATGCTACATTGCTAATGAACATGATTGATGAAAATGATGATGAAGTTGTATATGTTGCAATGAAGGACGAATCTAATGAGGATGAGGAAACTACACTTATGACTTGTGCGAACAAGAATGACAAATGGATCATTGATAGTGGATGCTCACATCACATGACTGAAGACAAAAATAAGTTTGTTACCTTAACTTGTTATGATGGAAATAATGTAAGGTTTGGTAATGATGCACCATGTTTCATAAAAGGAAAAGGGTCTATCAAACTCACAGACAAGATTTCATTTGACAATGCTTATTATGTTGAAGGATTGAATTATAATTTGTTAAGTGTGTCACAATTAAAGAATTTGGGATGCAAAGTTGAGTTTAAAAATAAATCTGCCAAGATATATGACACAAATGAAAACTTGATTAGAAAAGGTGATCAAACTAGAAGTAATTTGTTCTATCTGGATATAGAAGATGCTACTTGTCTTATAGAAATTTTTTATGATGTATGGCTTTGGCACAAGAGGTTATGTCATGTTAATTTTGATAATCTAATTGGTATTAGTAACATGAAAAGAGTTAGAGGTTTTCCTAAGTTGAAGAAACCAGATAATATAATATGCAAACAATGTCAGGCTTTGAAAGTAAAGCATATACCTATAAGGAAATACTTGAAGTTGTTCATACTAACTTGTGTAGACATATTGAAGTGAAAAGCTACAAAGGAGATAAGTATATAATGCTATTTGTTGATGATTGCTCTAGGATGATGGCAGTCATGTTTTCTAAAACAAAAATATGATGCTTTTCAAATGTTTAAGTGGTACTTGACAAGAGTTGAAAAAGAAATAGGTAAAAGTTTGAAATGTTTGAGATCAAACAGAGGAGGAGAATTCACTTCAAATGAGTTTGATATGTTCTGTAATGACAAAGGAATCAAAAGAAAAAAATCTACACCTAGGACCCCTCCACAAAATGGAATTGCTAAAAGAAGAAACAGGTCTATAATGGACTGTGCTAGAACACTCATGATGGAGAAGAATGTTGCTCTGAAATACTAGAGAGAAGTTGTAAGTACTACTATATATACCTTTAGCCATGTGCAAGTCAAGAAAGGTACTCATTCAACACCTTTTGAGCTATGGTATGGATATCCACCTAATGTAAAATACTTTAAGGTATTTGGAAGCAAATGCAATATTCTTAAAGATGTTAGGAGTGGAAAGTTTGATGCAAAAAGAAAATAAGGTATATTCCTTGGTTACTCCACAAGAAGTAAAGCTTACAAGTGTTTAAATACTAACACTAATAAAATTGTGGAAAGTGCAAATGTGAATTTCATGAGTTTACAGAAGTACATGAGGCTGAATCTACAAATAAAATAGAAGAATACGAATCATTTGTATACTATTATGGAGGAATGCCTCCTAAAGAAGATGCTACAAATCATGCTGCAAACCAACAACAAGTCTTAATAACTGCCAAGTCACAACTTGTGAATGTTGAGTTGCAGAATGAGGAAAATGCACAATTTCATTATGAGATTAACACACATGAAAGAGATGCTAAAACACCTGACAGAGATGTACATAGTGACACTGAAGCTGAGAGACATAATGTAGTTACAAGAACTGAGCCTAGACTATCCAAATATGTCAAAAGACATCATCCTGCAAATTACATCATTGAAGACAAAGATGTAAGACCAATGACAAGAAATAGATTGAGAAGTGATTCATTTTTGTTAAGCATGAAGGAGCCTAAGACCATGAAAGATGCATTGGAAGATGATGACTGGTACAAGGCTATGGCAGAAGAAATTCAACAAATAGAAAGAACAAGACATGGAGTCTAGTTCTTAGACCAGAATATAAGAATGTGATTGGCACAAAATGGGTATTTAGAAACAAGTTAGATGAGAATGGTAAAGTGACAAGAAACAAAGCAAGACTAGTTTGCAAAGGGTATGCACAAGAAGAAGGAATTGACTACGGTGAAACATTTGCTCCTGTTACAAGAATGGAAGGAGTGAGAATTTTGCTTGCTTATGCTGCATACAAAGATTTCAAAGTTTATCAAATGGATGTAGAGTCTGCATTTCTAAATGGCATACTAGAAGAAGAAGTTTACATAGAATATCCAAAAGGTTTTGTTGATAAAAATAATAAGAACATGGTATGTAGACTACACAAAGCCATATATGGATTGAAACAAGCACCAAGAGCATGGTATGAGAGACTTCATACTTATCTTGTGAAGATTGGATTTGAAAGGACAGATGATAACAACAATTTGTACATGAAGACAGATAAAGAAAAAGGTATATTGTTATCAAAAATATTTGTTGATGATATCATATTTGGAGGACAAGGTGCTTTGTATAAGGATTTTGCAAATCAGATGAAGCAAGAATTTGAAATGTCAATGTTTGGTGAGATCAAATTCTTTGTGGGATTGCAAGTATATCAAATGAAATATGGTGTATATATCACTCAGTCAAAATATGTCAAAAAGATAATGAAGACATTTGGACTAAAGGATTCCAAACTATAAGTACACCTATGGAGACAACACTCAAGCTATCAAAGAATGATGATTCAGCCGAGGTAAATCAAACATTATACAGATCCATGATTGGAAAATTGCAATATGTAGTACATAGCAAACCTAATATTGCATTAGTTGTGGTGATAGTTGCAAGATTCTCTACTAATCCTAGAGAGAATCACTTGATGGTTGTGAAAAGGATAATGAGATACTTGAAAGGAATAGAAGAGTTTGGTTTATACTATAAGAAGAATGACAAGTTTGAACTAAGAGCCTACACTAATGCTGATTGGGCTGGAAATATTGATGACAGAAAGAGCACCAGTGGAGGAGCATTCTTCTTAGGCAAAAGACTTGTTACATGGACTAGCAAGAAGTAGAATTGTACTTCCCAATCCACTACTGAAGTAGAGTATGTTGCTGCTGCTATTAACTGCACATTGTATGGATCAAACGACTACTTAAGGGAATGAAGGAAGAAATCACAGAACTAGTGACACTTTATTGTGATAATACAAGTGCTATCAATATATCAAAGAATCCTGTGATGCATACAAAGACAAAGCACATTGCAATCAAGTATCATTATGTAAGGGAATTGGTTCAAGATAAAGAGGTGAAGATGGAATATATTAACACAAAGGAGAAAATTGTTGATATCTTCACAAAAGCATTACTTAAGGATGCTTATGAATATCTGAGAGGTAAACTAGGGGTGATACCCCTATCAAAGGCTATGTAAAAGAAAGAGGGAGTGCCCTGCATCAAACAAGCTGACATTCATTTCATACAAATTGATGTAGTGGATCTTACTTTAGGAATTGCCTAAAGTAATTATAGAATTGGAACTACAAATCAGTCACAAGGAAGGTGATAGAGGGAGAACATTGAAGAACCTGCAAAACTCTATATTTGCATATATTAAAGATGCCAAGTGTTGAGTATATGTCTTTGGCATTGTTTTCAAAGAGGGAGAAAGTACATTAAACTAATCAAGTGCAAGAGGAACAATGGAGAGAATACATCATCAGAAGATCTGAAGATCAAAAGAAAGAAAGAGGGAGAATGCAGAAAACAATCAAAGGAAGGATCAAAACAAAAGACAGTGATATTCTACTGACCAATTCAGTATGAAAGAGAAAATATATAGAAGGAACTCAAAGGGAGTTATATTTTGTAACCTAATCAAAAGATTGAAGCCGATGATAGAGGGAGAAATTTCAAATACAAGTTTTCTTTTGGTATTGTCTTATTGTTTTAACCTAATCAGTTTGATGGAATAGGATGTTCATCATTTGTTTGACTTGGTTGATCAATTTGGCTTGTCATCAATACCAAAGAGGGAGATTGTTGACATTTGATTGAAAAGATCATTTGATTAGAAAGATTGTTGAAGAAAATTGTGTGTTTCAACCATTGTTTTATCACTGATGTCAAACCTGCTATATGCTGGTAAGACAATTGCTTATATGTTTCAAGTGCTATCACTTAGTTGATTGATGAGGAGCATTTGATCAACAAGATGTAACAAAAGTACCTAGAGGAAAGGTTGAGTTATGATTATGTAATGAAGTACAAGAATTAGTTAAGATAGTGATAACATAATGTATTGATGATCTACTTGAGGTTACAAAATGACTGGCTACACTTAGAAATTTCAGAAGAATAAAGTTAAACAAAGTTCATTTGCCAAGCTTGACCAAGTGGATAGTATGTGCCGAGAAAATTTAGTTCAAGCCGAGCAAAAAATTAGTTGGAGTCAAGTGAAAGCAAATTCTAGTGGATGCTGAGCAAGTTAGTAGATGCCCAATAATTTTTAGTTGACATTGAGCACCAGTAAAATCTAGTTGATGTTGAGTGATTTTATAGTTGATGTGGAGTAATGTAGTATGTGCTGAGCATCAGAAGATTGATAATGTCAAGTTGCTGCATTATGAAAAAGATTGAAGATTCACCAAATAAAAGTCAACAAGTTTGTTTTCTTGGAACTAGTGAATCAGGAGGAAGATATGATTGATGAGTTAGTGGCACAAAATCTTATGTAAACCATTTTGAAGGTGAATTCAAATGGATTATAAGAGAAGTTTCTAGAGAAGACAATATATGAGGTAGATACATTGTATTCAATCTAATCCATCGAAAACCCTAATTTTGATGATGGATAATGAGTGGGAAAATATTCTAATTTCCTATATATAGGAATATCTAGTTACGAAGAAAAGTGTTAGAGATTTTTTATGTGAAAATCTGATAAGGAGAAGAAAAGGGGTTTTGGTTCATCAAGTGACCCAAGTGAAGAAGTTTGCAATGACATACTGAGCAAGAAGGCTTAAGAGGATGAATGCTTGAAGGGTGAAAAAGCTATCAGAGCTGCAAAGATTGGAAGCCAAGTAGAGTTGAGGACTAAACAAAGATCTATAATTTGCAAGTAAGGTTGTAAGTTGTATTAGATCAAAGCTCTACTGTTACTTTCTAACAATTGTATCAGCGTAGAGTAAATCCTTTGGAGTAAGGTTGACTTAACACTCATTGAAAAATCCTTTAATAGGGTGGCATTCCAAGTGAATGGCCTAAAGTCCTCTAACAAGGATCACTTTTAGCAGGGTAACTGAAATCCCTTAACTGAGTCACATTTAACAGTGTGTATTGTAAACTTTAACAGGGTTGGCCTTTAATAGGGCATCACTTCAAAAGAGCGAAAAAGGAGTAGCATGTTACTAGTGGTTTTTCCCAAATTAGGTTTCCACATTAAATCATTGTGTCAAATGTGTTGATGGATGTGTTGTGTTTCATGCTTTACATTTCTACAAGTTGATTTAACAGTAATATATAAGCTTTAGTTGATACACAATGAATGGATGCATAGGTATGAATGTTTTATGGGTTCACTGAATTGTGAAAAGTTTTATTTGTACATTTGGACCTTGAATAACTAGTTCATCCCCCCCCTTCTCAGTTATTCTAAAATAATTCCAACACAATCCTCTTGGAGCCATCTTCCAAGATTTTTGCAAACCCTCTGCAACAAATCACCAATAGATTAATCTTCCATAACAAGATCAACCTTCCATCTTTGCAACCAGAGATCCATTTGCATGTCCTCCCAAGGTCCTAGTAAAAACTGTCTCAACTTTGATGATCTATCTATACACTTAGGAACAACCTTTTCTCTAATGCCACTTGATAAAATGCCTCATCACTTATGATAATTACAAAATATCTCAGCTACAAGAGCTAGAACTACTAGATGAACATTGGCAAGTGACGTCTGATCATCTACGAGCTTATCAAAAGAGAATGTCTAAAAGATACAATAAGAAAGTCAAACCATGTGACTTCTAAGTGGATGACCTTGTCCTGAGGGAAAACCCCAAGAATCAACAACAACAGATACAAAAAGGGAATTTTGAACCTAATTGGCTTGGTCCATATATAGTCACTATAGTGTTTAGATCTGGTGCTTATCAACTCTCAACTGTTGAAGGAGACTCACTCAAAGAGTTGATCAATACCCTTCATCAGAAAAGGTTCTACAACTGACATGCTTTTGAAACTCTTTGTACATATTTAATTGTCCTAAAAAAAAACCTATTCTCTTGGTGAAAACCTAGCAATAGGCACCTTGGTAATACCAAAAAAAATGAAAAGTTCAAAAAAAAATTAAAAAATTAAAAAAAAATTAAAAAAGAAAACCTGGCAAATGGGCATCATGGTAGCAAAAATAGAATCTCTGCCAAGAAGGTGAAAACCTGGTAAATAGGCACCTCTTGTTTCAAATGCTACATCCTGCAGTGCTTGTATAGTTGCTTTCCTGCTTTTAGTTTATTGCTTTCGCTGATGCATACAGTCTCAGTTATATTCGAGACTCTACTCAAAACTGACATGGATTGAAATTGGTCATAGTCTCAGGAGAAATACCCTATGGTTTATTAAAGAATCTCTTTAGCGTCAATCACCAATTATTCTAGCTATGTCTGTCTACTACTATTTACTTTACTATTGAGATTCCTCTCCAAGAAGATCTCTTTCATGTTAGCCACCATTTGTTATAGCTATGTTTGTCTATTGTAGCTTACTTTACTACTAAGATTCCTCTCAAAGAAGATATCTTTCACATCAGTCACTAGTTGTTCTAGTTGTGTCTATTTATTGTCGCTTAGTCTCCTACTAAGATTCTTCTTAATGAAGATTTCTTTCTAACATTAGTCACCAGCTGTCCTAACTGAGTTTATCTATCATCATCCTACTACTGAATATATTTCTCACACATATGTTATGAACATCAACAATTGACATCAATCCACTGAAATTGAAACTAAACTAAAAATATTAAAACTATTTGTGTTATGTTAAGCTTTTCTTTGTGTGTTTTTATTTTGCTTTGTCATTTCCCTTTGATAAATCTTGAGGATGGTTATTTTAACTAGGGAAGCAAGGACTAGGAGCATGATCTTGTTTTTTTTTGCTTGATGGTTTAGTCCCGATGATTTAAAGGGTACATATAAAAGAGGTGTCCACTATAAGAGCCTCTATCTCATGTTGGATGACCATGTGTACCTCAACTCATTTTATATGAGCACTTTAGTGAGGTTGGTTCTTCTCCTTGATTGTTTGAGTGAATTCTCTATGCTATAGTATAATATTGATACTCGTCCTATTAAGTGAACATATGGGTCACTTTGAGTATACACACACTTCTATCTTAGGTTATAAACACAAGGGTCATTGCGGACAGAATACTTATTGATTACCAAACATGAGAAGGATCTCTCGTGTATCTAGTGTGTTTGCATGCAAGAAACATTCTGATCATCCTAGAATTTATGCTCTAATGCTTATGTTTGCTTGCTACATTAAAAGGGACAGATGTTCTAGTCATTCTGGCTTCTTGTGCCTTAATGCTTATATCTAATTCTGACAAAACTAAGACACATGTCATATTCATATTCTCATGATTGTAATGTCATGTGAATTGTATAACATTTAAGGGTCTAAATAAAAAGCTCTATGATGATAAATATTTTATGAGTTTAGTAACTAGTCCCAGGGATTGCATCTAGCATAGGATTGCATTTCATAATCAAACTTTCATTATGGAATAACTCCAGTTACTATTGTACTTATATCTTTCAACTTGAGAGGTCATTGACTTCTTCAATGTATCACGTTTCATCTTGACTGCACAAGTGTTTGACTCCTTGATCGATCTTTCTAAATTTGATGAACCACCTGTCATGAGCAATAAATGTCAAACTTGCATGAGATGTTAGTACATATACATTTTTCATTACCATATCATTCATCTAAAATCATCACATTGGGTCATAAGCATACATCATATCGCATTAATCACATTTGAGTCATAACATCCATCTCATTTATGCTACATATACATGCATTACATACATTTGTATTAATGAAAATCATTTAGCTACACATCTCATGTATGAACAATCATAAGAGAAAAAGTGTGACACATGCAATCATACCAAACAAGAGCTCATGTGTGTGTGTGTGTGTGTGTGTGTGTGTGTGTGTGTGTGTGTGTATGATGGAGTCAAAATGTACATCGCTACAAAAATGTGTGCTACTCAAGCACTGTCGATCTCAAAAATGATACAATAAGATGTTGATACATCATAGAATACATGATCAGAAATAGACAGAAGAGAGTAGACTAACTACATCTTTCTCCTTTATCCCCAAGTGGAGGAGAAGGAGGTGCATCTCCTCTAGTTGGAGGGTGTGGACCATTTTATGCTTTGACATACTCAAAGAAATGAGGCACCCACTATGTTACCTCAAGGACTATGCCAACCTAAGCCATATAGCAATATGTCTCTCTCATTTTTTGTGTATGAGGCTCATCCTGCTAGTGCTCTAGCTGCTCTCAAAGCTCTCAAATATTTAAATATCACTCTATTAGGTGCATGTCTCACACAACAATCTAGATCTGTAGCACTCCAAGTTGTCATTGTGTTATCCTCGCTCACTCCCTCGATCTCCTTAGAGCATCCTATGTATATGTCTCTGCTCTGAGGCTTAGGAGCACGTTGATCCTACATATCCTCATTACCTCCTACATGCTCTACCTATTAAGGAGGATGGTCCTCCACTCTTAGCCTTTGTGCCTTATTGCCAATGGAACCCAAGGTTCCCATCTCTCCACATGGTCTCCTTTGTCTTGAATGACTCCCACCAACAATTGGGTCTACCCTGATATATCACAGTGGAATAAGCACCTATGTGGTTCTATGTTTAGGACCGTACTATTATGGTTGTTATGGGGCTTGGACTAGCTATATTGATACTACCATCCCCACCAGATCTATAAAATGTGGAAAGGGGTAACTAACAAAATGCTCCCTATACTTAGGAGTCACCCCTCCATCTACTACTGCTAGCATAAAGTCCCAACATGTCATTGTGATATCATGCACATCGATCATTAACCTCCTACGGTCCAATCTCACTAACCACACCTTCTTCACCTCCTTGGTGAAGTGGGTGTATGTGTAGTACTCTTATAAAATATCTTGTGTCCAGTCATACTACCGCCACGCATATGTTAGAGGAAACTACTCAATAACTTGAATCGATTGACCGATGAGTGGTTGAGAGGTAAACATATATCTAAGTTGTGCTTGGTCATCATCCCATGCCTCCATCTCTTGCCAAGGTTACCATACCACTACTATCAGATTATCTAATAGTGCTCGCCATTGCTCAGTCTTACCCAGAGCAGTCTGGGTCATCTATCCTCTGTATCAACATATATATAGCTCATGAGGTTTTCGTTGGTCCTCACATATCAATCTCATAATGGGTAGGTGCTCCCATGCCCATACCTGCTGAACATATATCCTTATTGTCATGCTCTTCCTTTCTATATACATGATCTCATAGAACATATGGGCCAACATGCACTGACCCCAACCAAAGTGTGTTGGCTACTCCAGCTTCTTCTACAACATCTGACCCCATCTGCACTCTAGGCCATGCTGACCTCTATCGCCAAGGAAAGCACCAAGTACCACTGCTAATATGTGTGTAGGACCATATACCTGCACCAACACCTCCTTGGGAATATCCCTACCCATGATGATCTCATGCTAGAAAATGGCCCTTAATGCCAATTTACTAGGTCACAGTTGTGTGCTCAATTTGGGGCCTGTGAAATGGGATCTAGAGTATCTTGTATATTTCCTCTAGGGTGATTGTCATCTCTTTAAGGGGAAAATGAAAAGTGTTGGTCTCATGGTGGAAACACTTTACCAACACTGTCAACAATCTATGATTCATTTGTGGATCAAGGATATCACATAGATGTGAGAGATTGAGTGCATCGATGTGTTAGCTCCACAAAATCTAGTTGCCTAATTAGTGCCCCAATGGTGGGATAATGTGATTGAAATCCTACTTCTACAAAGTCAACCTATAAACATAAAAACAACATAACACGATAGGTATCTGATCTCAACATAAACATGGTAATTATATACTACTACAATTTACACATCCTAAAAACATGCTACAATGACCTAAGACAACACAAACTCAATGAAAACATGTTAATTTGCATGAAAACATTACTTGATCATAGTCAAAATATTACATGAGACTTCATAATCTCACTCGCACATGTTGATTGTTGTGCAAGAAATCTCCTTGGCCCGTGCAAGGAAATAATGTCAAGGTGACAATTGACTCTATTTGAGGGTCACTCATGTGAGAGATGAGTATCTCCTATGTGATGAAATCCTACACTTCACATGGGAGAGTACCCTAGTAGAACTTCTTTGCATGAGCTCTGTTAGAGACTTGCGTGAGAAATTGAGTCCTCGTGTGAGGACCCCGATGACACAAATCTTTAAACAATCCAAAAATTACAAAAAACTATCAAAATACATGAAATCTAAAATGACTAAGTAGTTTATCGATTACTCATTGGAAGTTCATAGTCTATTGGCTGACTATGTCACCTGGATCACTCAAATATGTGAAGATGCATGGGGACCACCATTTTTGCCTTAGAGCTCCTTCTTCGTAAAAGAAAAATGAACAAATGATTTGACAATGACCCTTTGGGCCCTTTTATATAGGCTTTGACATAATTTTTCAAACTGCTTTGATCGACATCAAAATCTCCCATTGGCTAATTAGACTGCTTTGAACTCATTTTTGGGATCAAAATCAAAATATGACACACTTAAACAACTCAAAGTTGCATTTTCATTATATTGGAACCGACACGATTGAAGACTTGTACAATCTATCTTTCTAATACTATATGAATCTTGGAACATCATCAATTCAACATTACTCCAAAATTTTCAATTTTTTTAGAAAAATGTCAACTCTAGTCAACCTTGGTCAAACTTGGTCAACTAGATCTCTAAATTACTCTAAATCAACTCCAAATTTTCTTCATTCTATATTGATCTATTCTACATTATTTTGAATCTCTAATCACTCCAATATCTACCAATCTACTTCTTTGCATCATTATTCTGGTGTCATTTTTCAGTTTTGCTCTCGAGGGGTCAGGATTATTACATTATTGAATCTTTAAAATCTGGCTTCAAATTAATCTAAAAATAATGTCCTAATCGTTAGGGGCATATCATCACTTAGGAAATCTTTGTTCCCTCTATTTGGAATCATATGCTATCTAATCTTACTTGTTGGTCAACTAATCAAAGTCATAACAATTCTAGTTATAGCTTGATGGACAAGTATATAAGTGTTTTATCTAGACTCTCGAGGATTAAGCCTTGTTTTTAGGATAATCCTACAACTCATGATTAGGTCTTGTTATCTTTTTAACAAACCAGTATTCAAGTGTTCTATATGGACAAGTATCGAGGCATTCTAACCCTAACTCTTGAAGATTTAGTCTCATTCTAGGAACAATCCTAGGAATTTTGACAACCTTTGTTCTATAAGACTGACATCTAGGTGTTCTATCTGGACTCCAGAGGGTTAAGCTTCATTCTAGAGATAATTCTAAAAATCTCAATCAATTGGTTAATGTGTCATCAATCTTAGAATCAATCTTAGTTGTTGTTCTATACTTCATACTTTTGATTTCTTTAAATCAACATGTTGTTCACACATTTATTCAAAGAGGGGGAAATGTAATATCCCTAAATTGGCACATGACATCCTAAACCAATTTTGGTGTATCAATCTCACAACATCAATTTTTTGATCAATTAAGTCCTACTGTACTAGGCACTTATGGTTCTGATCATCTTTACTTGACTTAAGTGTCAAATGCAAAAAATCCCTAATCTGTATTAATCACATACTTTATTTAATTCCTAACTATTGATTGAAATTGGTAAAATTAACCTCCTAATTGTATTAATTTAATTATAAGCCTTGAGAACTTTAAGTAAATTAAATCCACTCTCTTTAGCTAATACACATTAAAAAAGAATTAAATACATTGATTTGATTAAATATACATATCATAAGTGTTGAAACTAATTATTTAATTAATTAGAATATTAAATTATGATGTCATGTTTGAATGGATCAATTATCTTTCCTAATTCATCTCATATGAAAAATGAATTAAATATATTGATTTAATCAAATATGCTCATCATAATTGTTGAAACCAATTATTTAATTTCTTACAAAAAATAACTATGAGCACATATTTGAATGGATCAATGTTATCCCCTATTTCATCTCATTCAACTCCATTAAAAATGAAGGACTCAATCTCTCAGTCAATCTGAACCATACACTCAGTTTAATCTTGACTACTGATTGGGTCCAAGATTCTATAAAAGAGACCTATGACCTCTCATTAGAGAAGGATGCAAGTGAAGAGTATCAAATTGTTGTTGGATTGATCACTCGAGCATTTTTCATTCGAATCTCTATTGTTTTTTACATGCTCATCATTTAGATTACAATGCACTCATTTAGCTTAATTTGCTTTTCATTTTTCTTAGATTAATTTGAAAATCATCTAGATTAATCCATATCTTTTCATACAAAAATATAAAAAACATAGATTAATATTGCATTTGCATTCATTCAAATCCTTCGTACTAGTTTGGTCTGGTTACTGAACTCTCAATTCTGAGAGTGTGTAGTAAAACCCTTTCTAGTTAGAAGGCAAATAGATCTCCTTGTGCAAACATACCGAATGAATAATCTCATGTTCACTTCGGTTTGTTACTAACAAAAAATGATCATGTTGAAGTGTGTTTTTGAATTAGAGGCCCATATTTAACACTCACAAGGACCACTTTTGGTGTTCTTTCTAGATCCATATATATTTTAGAGATCCAACATTTTGGGTTGAAGGTGAAGTCATCCCATACCTACTACTTTTATTAGCAATTCAGTCATAAAGTTAATAGTTCATAGTGTAGATATGGGCCACTTATCAATAGTTTTGAGTCTACGTATAGGATGAGGTCATATTTTACCCAAGATTAGGGATGAGTTTGTCTCTAAGCTCCTAGGTTATCACTATCCAAAGCATAAATAGATCCCTACCCAGTTCAATTTTCATAATTTTTTAGGGGTTGTGAATAGGAATTAGGTCATTTTGGGCTTCTAATTGATAATAAATAAACTATTTGTCCATTTTCCTCCATTGATCTCAATAGTTCACACATTCTTATCCTTATTTATTGCATTCCTTTTCCTAGATCAAAATTACATACTTGTTATTTCACTTATTCTCATACTAGAGGTAAATGACCAAGAGGTCTCTAAACTTGCAAAGTTGAGGTCTCATACTTTATCAATTTCTCCATAGTGGCTCTTTTTGGATCTACTTTTTATCTTGGTTTCATCCACTTAACCCCCAATTGTAATGGTGAAGTTTCCACCATTATATCCATTACATTTTAGTAAATTCATACTTGTTATGTATTTGATGTCTTTTGAATACTTAGTTAGATCTTGCACTCATTTTAAATTTATCAAAAGCAACAAAATGTTTGCATTTATTTATTAGATCAACATTTATTATTTATTTAGCTTTTATTGTATGTTTTATTTTATGTGTTTTTACATCTTAAAAGGAAAAAATACTAGAAAAAATATTAATTTTTCTTTTTCATTTTATTTATACTTCAAAGAGAAAAAAAGATAAAAGAAAAATCACAAACATCATAATTGCATTGCAGTTGTTACTTACTTTCCAACATGTATGATTTATTTTATGAGTACTTTGATGA